>JAQQPU010000314.1:73957-103888 GCA_029168905.1 Artemia sp. Kazakhstan ARC1039
GGGGGGGGGGTGTCCTTCTCAAAAACATATTTTCTATCTGGAAATCAACTATGCTGAACAAAATGGCTATCTCAAATTTTGATTGGATGTGTTTGGGAGAATGATGGGCATGGGGGGAGGGGGCTAGTTGCCCTCCAATCACTTTCGACTATTAAAAAGGGCACAAGCCACTCCAATATGCAATTGAATGAGCCCTTTTCGAAGTTTCTATGACAACTTCTTTGAAACAAAGTGCCCTGCTCTAAAGGAAAAAAATAATAAATAATTTATTGTGCAAACATTGTTTTTATATGCCCTCAGGGGATAACTTAAAACCCTTGCCCTTAGGGTTGGGGGGGGGTGTCCTCCTCAAAAACATATTTTCTATCTGGAAATCAACTGTGCTGAACAAAATGGCTATCTCAAATTTTGATTGGATCTGTTTGGGGGAATGATGGGCATGGGGGGAGGGGGCTAGTTGCCCTCCAATCACTTTCGACTATTAAAAAGGGCACTAGCCACTCCAATTTCCAATCAAATGAGCCCTTTTCGAAGTTTCTATGACAATGCCTTTGATACAAAGTGCCCAGGTATGGCCAACATTTTTCTTTACTTAGGCAGCATGTTGTGCTGCCTATGATTATTGTAGTATTTAATAAATTGAATTGAAATCACATATACTTAATCTTGGATGTAAGACAAGGATTGTGAAACATAAAATTTAAATGTTGAGAAATAAAGTTTTCCAAGGTTTTGGTCAGCCATAACTAGCAAAGTTATAACTATTAATGAATCCTAACTATGAAAACCAATATACATAATACCAAACATTAGGACCATGTTTTCCATGTTAAGGAAAATATGTTTAAATGAAGATGTTTGTTCAAGATTAGGCACTGTGTGAGTAGCTAACTGGGAATACTACCTCAAGCTATGGGTAGCCTATTAGCTCTCTGACCACTGGCAGATCCAGGGGGTGCGTCCCCCCCCCTAACGTGGTCTAAAGTAATGTAATTTACTTAATTAACGCAAGATTGCGTCAATTAAACTTGCTCCTAATGCAAGTTTATCAGATCAACCTATTTTGTGCCCCTCCCCTAAAAAAACTCCTGGATCCACCCCTGCCTCTGACCACGTATTTATTTTTCCAATGTAACACATATCCTGCAATTTATGCATGCAGTAGCTAGAGATTTAAATCTATACATTCCACATTTTGGACTTGAATCCAATTATTTATGTTTATTACAATGTTATCACACAATTCCACTGTTCAAGCATTACCCAATCTGCATGTTTTTTATGTTTGTAGAATGATATTGTTTTCAGTGTCTGTCTAATGTCTGAATATATTGGTGTGTAAAGTGGTGTGTTTTGTTTTTTTGAATTATGAACATTTGATTTGTGTTATAGAATACTGGTAGGCCCTAATTAGGAAGTAAGATGGAGGAATCTGATAATGACAGTGACTATGTGCCTTACCAGGATGAAAAAAAAATTATATTTCAAACTGTTTTTTTTAATAAATTTTGTATTTTCAAAATATTTATTTTATCATTTACCAAAAAAAGTCACAGAAGTCAAATAAAATATTACTACTAACAACTCATTGCAGCACCAAGCCACTTGAGACCAACACAGGTACACATGCTCCTCTTCCATCCCAATCTACCCAAACTCTCCCTCTTTACACCCTTCCAGGAAGTTCCCATTTCCTTTAAATCTTACTTTATGACATCGTCCCACCACAAATGAGGACAACCTGCTTTCTATTTAGCCCTAGACAGTTGGCCAAAAACTTCAGCAATCTGTGATTCTTCATCTACAGAATGTGCCCTAGCCATCCCAACCTTTCTTTCATTATAGCCCTAGAAAGCAGGATTGAACCACATTTTCAAAATAAACCATTAATTAAAAGAAATTTTGATAAACTAGTTTTTAAAATAATGTACTAAACCACTTAGAAAAAAAATTTAACTAAACTTGAAAAAACAAATGTGTAGTTTTCAGCTGTAGCTGCTGCATGCTTAAATCACAGGATATACAGTCAGAAGGTTAATGCACAATTGGGGCTCTTGAGAAGGAAACATGTTAAGGAAACAATTCTTACCTCTCAATATCTAGAAAATCATAGTTAACATATTTTGATTGTATTTTGAATGCACTTTAAATCCCCCCCCCCCTCTAATGGACAAGCTTAACTTAAGCCTAATATATAATTTAAGCCTAGCTTAAATCATATATTTTCCTTGGCTAGGCTATGTATTTTTCTGTTTCTTGATTTCATCACAATTGATTCAAATTAGACACACAGGTTGAAACAAGTGATTTTGTAGTTAAAATGTATTAACTAAAAGGTAACATTCTACTTTAGCTACTTTTGGCTATCTTGGAAAGGGGTTAGTTTCGGAAAATGAAACTTTTAGGGATGTGTATACAGGCTAAAGTATGTCCTGGAAAGGTATTTTGAAGTACCTAACCCCACTCCTCCTCCCTCTAGAGGGTTCTGTACGTTGATGACTTTTAAAAAACTGTTTATTAGAACATTGAAACCTTGCGAAATAAATCTTCTACTTAAATGAAGTACTACAAAATTGTTTTCAGCTTCATAAATTTGCTCAATCCCAATTTGTAAGGTTTTAAATATATGTAAATACATTTCCTAAATTTTGAAGAAAAAAACATTGATATGGCTTAAAATTCTATTCAAATAACAGGAATTGCATTTAGCCAGAGGAAAAGAAACTGATAGTTAACTGAAAACTAAGGTAAAATGTTGCTATTTCAAAATTTTGGTACTGTTCTATTAACCAGGCTTTTTTAAATACAGCAAAGCATACCAGTCACAAAATAGATTGAGATGCCTGATGAAAACGGGTTTACAATGCCTTCTGGGATATAAACAAAGGCAAGAACTGTATTTAAATTGTTGTTTTTTAAGGTTTGGGGGGAGGGGGGGAGGTACCTAGGTTAGGTTACATATTTAATATGTGGTATGCTTTGCCAACCCCCCCCCCCCTAATGTGCAAATATATAGCCCAAATTTGTTTCTAAACTATTATATATTCATCCTATTTATTTTATTTCATTAGCATTAACCAAACTAGCACTATATAAAAGAGCCCAGTTAGTAGAAAGTACCAAAATTTCAATGGGTATAACCTGTCAAGTAGGCAAATTTCAGAACCCTCTAAAGGGAGAAGGAGTGGAGGTAGGTATTTCAAAATACCTTTTTAGGACATGCTTTAGCCTGTAGACCCATCCCTGAAAGTCTCATTTTCCTAACCTACCAGTAACCTCTTTCCAAGATAGCCAAAAGTTGCTGAAGTAGAATTTTACTGGCCAGGACTCTCTAGAGGGAGAAGAAGTGGAGGTAGGTACTTTAAATTACCTTCCTGGGACATACTTTAGCCTGTGGAACCATCCCTGAAAGTTTTGTTTTCTTAGCCTAACCCCTTTCCAAGATATCTAAAAGTAGCTAAAGTAGATTTTTAGCCTACCTATCTGTATATTGTGAGGTAAGAATTGTTTTCTTAACATGTTTTGGTAAATTTGCAGGTGGCACAATAATTTAGCTTGGATGAAAGTGAATAGCCTACATCATTTGATGCCTTTTTTAATGCTCTTTCATTATTCAATAATTGCTTCTGTTGCAAATTGCATCTTGAGTCCTTAAAGGGGCCCCAAAAGTATTTTATATGTATTATGAAAGAGCATAAAAAAGCATCAAATGATGTTTTCACTTTCATCCTAGCTAAATTATATGGTCCACTGCAAAGTTACCATGAAATTTACCCATCCCCACCCCCTAATGTGCAAATATATACCCTGAATTTTTGTCAACAGACAGCATTTGACAAAATTGAAACATTAGGAAAACGGTTTATATTTGTGCTGCCCAACCAATGAGGTTTGTATTGTTACAAATAAGTATTTTTAGAATATATTACTCTTGAACAACTTATTTATAAACTAGTGATATGTTTTTAATAACTTTTCAATAACTTCACTAGGCTACTGTTGATAACTTCTTTGTGTGGCTACAAAAATGAAATAACTTTGGGGCCCCTTTAAGGGCTCAAGATTCAATTTGCAACAAAAGCAATTATTGAATTAGCCTATGAAAGAGCATAAAAAAGGGCATCAAATGATGTTTTCACTTTCATCCTAGCTAAATGATTGGGTAAGTTTTTACCAAATCATATTATTGAGTAACAACTAAAGTGAATATAGGGTAAAAGACCAGTATCCGGATGAGCAAAATTATGTAAAACTAAAACTCTCACATCTTGTTACCAAAGAGGAATTGAGAAGAATTGTATATATCAATGGATAGCTAAGAATCTAAACTATGCATTGATATAGTTTTTACTAAAATTATTTTAGATTGAATGCTTGAAATTATTAGTTTATTGACTTACCTCCAAGAACCTCTTTTTGGAAATACCAATTATTCTATTTTGATGTATATATCCTTTCAGTGTTTCAGTTTTTTTTACATAGGCCTACCATTTGATGCCTTTTTTTATGCTGATTATGAATATAATAATCATTTTTGTTGGAAATGAATTTTAGCCCCCCCCCCCTCTATATATACCAATTCAGGGCATATATTTCAACATTAGGGGGTGGGGGCAAATTTTAAACTTACCTCCCATTTACATTAGAAATAAAATTTGCCCCCCCCCCCCCTAATGTTGAAATATATACCCTGAATTGGTATATATAGGGGGAGGGGGGGGAGCTAAAATTCATTTCAGACAGAAATCATTATTATATTCATAATCAACATAAAAAAAGGCATCAAATGGTATATTCACTTTATTTGTAAGTCAACAATATGATTTGGTAAAAATTTACCAATTATTGTGCCACCTACAAATTTAGGTAAAGTTCTATGAAATCATATTATTGAGTTAGGACTAAAGTGAATACACCATTCGATGCCTTTTTTTGGTATTTGTTTAGCCTTGTGACACCTCATAAGGAGACATGTTAAGAAAACAATTCTTACTTTAAAATATGTATAATGATCCTAGTTCTTATATTATCCAATGGGAGAACCTTTATCATCAAGTCTCTCCTCTAAAAATCCTTCTTTTTCAAGCTTAAAAGAAAATGTTTCCAAAACCCATGCTAAAAGTACCATGTTGCTTAAGTCTTTTGAAATTGCTGCTGTAAACTGCCGCCAAATAAGTTGTTTTATAGATAGCATTTAGCACATGTGTCAAAAAACGTGTTTAAAGAAAAAGTAGTGAAAAAAAAATTCTGTGCATCTTTTGTAACCTAACCTAACCTGATAACTTCAATTCAAAATCAACGGATTTTTTATATTTTTTTTTTATATTATTTCATTTCTTTTCAATGCTGTGCATATTTTGTATTTTCAGTTTTTTGCCAAAAATACAACATTTTGGTTTTTGCCACTGCTATTAATATTTCGTATGTACACCACTGCTATTTGCCCTTCACCACTGCTGTTTTAAAAAAAAACATTAAAAAGACCAGCATAAACGCTATCTATAAAAGAACTTATTAGGCAGCAATTTAAAAAGACTGAAGCATTGAATTTTTAAGGTGGTGATATTTGGAAACTTTTTCTCTTTTGAGGATTTTTAGAGGAAAGACTTGATGATAAAGGTTCTCCTGTTGGATAATATAAGAACTAGGATCATTATACATATTTTAAAGTAAGAATTGTTTTCTTAACATGTCTCCTTATGAGGTGTCACAAGGCTAAACAAATACCCTTTTTTTATGCTGATTATGAATATAATAAGCATTTCTATTGGAAATGAATTTCAGCCCCCCCCTATATAGGCTATACCTAACCTAACCCTGAATTGGCATATATAGGGGGGGGGGGGGGCTGAAATTCATTTCCAATAGAAATGCTTATTGTATTCATAATCAGCATAAAAAAAGGCATCGAATGGTGTATTCACTTTAGTCCTAACTCAATAATATGATTTCATAGAACTTTACCCAAATTTACTCATTTTTTTTTTCTCAAAGGCTCCAATTCTAGGCTTATAGCCTACCAAAGGCTCTGCTCATATTTTTAGCAAGCACATCCACTGAGAAAATAAAAATTTACCCTGCATCTCAGCCTTCTCCTAATAGGACTGGATATAGCCCTAGCTTATATAGAAAAGATTGCTGATTTTTTTGGTAAATTTGCCAATCTAAAACTTTAGGCTACCTTGTAAAAGGGAAGAACTAGCCTCACTAGCATGGCTTGGGCTTACCTCATGAGATAATCTCTCATCTCTTTTCCAGTGAAATAGTTTACTACTCGTTTATAGCTCATTTTGTTTCTTCGTGTTTAAATTTTTATGGCCACAGATCTCAAATAAAATTTTGATTCTGGTCAGTGTTTTCAATTTTGCTTTCAAATAGGGCTTTTTCCGCCGTCCAATTGTAAGCTAACAATGTCAAAATAGTTTTTGTTAGGACGCTGGAAACAAAATTGTTAGCTAACAAAAACTGTTACCTTAATTACCCTAATTCATACTTCGGAGTAAAATAAGGTCTAACTCTGGATCTGTACTGCTCGGTCCTGGACAAGGTAATTATTAATACACTTTAAACAAATAAAAAGATGGTTGTCGCAGAATTTTTGGCCCAGTGACCGGGGCATCCCTAGAGTTGGTGGTGCCCGGGGAGAAATTAATTACGGTCCCCTCCCGAATTAAACATAAATAAAAACCAAAAGCCCCAGCTGTGGTGTCCCCACAGCCCCCTTCCTTTGAACGTCTCTGCCAGTGACATACCTCCCGAGCAGGAGAGTACTGGATAGATGCAATTTAAACCCGTTCCAGTCATTGAGCAACGGTGACCATTTTTAGGGGCCACAGAGCTCAAATAAAATTTTTATTCAGGTCAGTGTTTTCAATTTTGCTTTCAAATAGGGCTTTTTCCGCCGTCCAATTGTAAGATAACAATGTCAAAATAGTTTTTGTTAGGACGCTGGAAACAAAATTGTTAGCTAACAGAAACTGTTACCTTAATTACCCTAATTCATACTTCGAAGTAAAATAAGGTCTAATGCTGGATCTGTACTGCTCGGTCCTGGACAAGGTAATTATTAATACACTTAAACAAATAAAAAGATGGTTGTCGCAAAATTTTTGGCCCAGTGACCAGGGCATCCCTAGGGTTGGTGGTGCCCGGGGAGAAATTAATTACGGTCCCCTCCCGAATTAAACACAAATAAAAAACCAAAAGCCCCAGCTTCGGTGTCCCTACAGCCCCCTTTCCTTTGAACGTCTCTGCCAGTGACATACCTCCCGAGTAGGAGAGTACTGGATAGATGCAATTTAAACCCATTCCAGTCATTGAGCTACGGTGAACATAGATGGTATGATGGTTATCTAGATGTTATCTCAGATGGTTATCTAGAGATCATTCTTCTCTCTCTGGCTTAGAATAGACACCACAGCACAATGTCAATTTCGGAAAGAGTATAAGTTGGTTCGGGGTGACAAGTAGCATCAACATCCTAGCTTAACTCTTTTGTATGTATATATATGTATATATATATACTTATTTATCACTATTTATTACACACGATTATGGGTAGTTTCAGGCGTATTTTAAAGCCTTAGATTCCCATTCTCTGTTGAGCCTCCTTTTGAAAAATTCGGCTGATGTCGAAGACAGGGTCTCCTCACTTAAACCGTTCCAGTCATTGATAATCATTTAGCTAAAAAGAAAGCTAGTAATTGTTAGCAAGTAGTTCGTAGCAACATAATAATTGGGCTGGAAATTTAGAAGCAACAAGCTTGGAAATAAGGTTTGATGACAGGGAAATGGACAAAGTTGCGGTACTTTGTTAGTGGCTAAAAGCCAGTCTCTATTTGGCAGATTCTGCCATTTTGCAGAAAAAGCAGCGTCGAAGGTTGCAGTACCTGCAAACTGCCAATACGAAGCCGGAAAAGAAGTCTCCATTGAAATAAAACTTGCAGATTGGCGGTGCAGATTTGCAGAATATGCCAAAAGGAGACTAGCTTTAAGTGATTTTTGCTGCCTATCGTAAGGAATCTTGTTTTCTTTTTTGAAAGTTTCAAGGGGGAAAAGTTTTAATCCTCAAACTTCAGTAATATTAATTCAAATTGCATGGTCCTCAAGTCACACCAGTAAGAAAGAGGACTAAATCTCATAATCATCATCGGGCTTGAAAACTTGAGGGATTAGTTGTGTTAATGGGGCCAAAAGTACCTGGCGGCAAGAAAAAAACAATTGGTGAATGAATTGGTTATAATGAGCAGTAACCAAAAAAGTTCTGTCTCCAATAGCCGAAAGAGACTTTATTTCCAATTTGTTTCATAAAGTTTTGTCTTCAGTTTGTCCAAAACTTTTATCAGGAAATATTGGTACTCCTGAACTCAATATGAACGTTATAACCATCCTTTGTTAAGCTCCTTTGTCGCATTATCTAGGTTTTATAATTTTGCACTTCAAATTCTCCAACAATTTTTTCTAACAATGATTCGACTTTTTAAAGGTATTCTCTAAGGATTCTAGTGCCCCATTTACTGACTGATTCCCTAACGAAAACAATTTTGGAATATTCTTTTTTTTGGGACATGGGGAGAATTCGGTAAGTCTACGAAAAATTCCTTAGAGGTAGAAACGATGCTTATGGTATAAATAGATAAATTAGTAGCAATGTAATTCTCCGTTAAAGAATGCGTAAAGATGGTAGTTGCAGCATAATGCTATGACTGCAAGTCACAGACAAAATGAATGTAACGTCCAAGTTATATAACTTTATGGTACCAATCAATTTGGTGCTTGTGCTCGTCTATTCTCAGATTCTCAAATCTCTACCACGCACCAGCGTCATCATACATAACCTAAAGGCATTTGGATACCCGACCCTTTTTTTTAGACATCGTTAGATAGGGCAAATAAATATCTTTATCATATACTTTTTGTCTGTGCTGCAAGCTTACCAGAGAGATCAATTGGGAGGGGAGAGGGCTTTTTATGTTCTTCCTGGACAAAAAACACCTCTGTTGTAGTATCTTCAGTGAAAAATGCCTTTTTGAGTATTTTCATTGAAAAACTTGAAAAAAAGAAGCAAAATTGCTATGCCATTAGATTTAGAAAAATATATTTTGTCTCTCCCCCTTACAATTTCATGAATTGACGCCATTGAATTCTACAAAGCCACAGCAGTAGCATGGTCTTTTTGAAAATAAGAGTCTGTATCTCTATGGTGGGGTTCAGGTAATGATAGTGTGGTCAGTCAGGTTTTAAATATGGTGCTTGTGAAGTTAGACATAAATTGCTTAAAATTACGAATATGATTTAGAAAAGGGGAAGTACCTAGTGATTTTAGTAAATCTCTAATTAAACCCCTTTATAACAAAGGTGATTAGAGTGAATGTGGTAATTATAGAGGCATTAGCTTGGTTTATCTAGAAAGAAAATTTACTGAGTATGTTAATTTTTTTGGACTCAGGGACAAAGTTAAAAACAAAGTTTTAAGACAAGGATAGTGTAGTTTAAACAAAGGGAGAGGATGCGCCGAACAAATTTTTACTCTTAGATTAGTAATTGGGAGTGCCTGCGTCATCAGACTGTTTTAGTCCTCAGTTCTATAAATTATGAACAAGCGTATGATTCAGCCGGTAAGAGAGTTTTGGGGAAGGTCCTATCCTTGTATGGTATACTGGACAAATACATTAAAGGGATAACTGTTATGTACGCGAATAACATTGCTGCGGTTAGTGTAGGAAATGGGGTTAGTAGCTGGTTCATGTTGAATCAGGAGCTAAGCAGTGTTACATTCAATCATTTTTTACAGACTTCGCCCTGAGGAACACAGCAAGAGCTATGGGAGAGCATGGAGTCAAAGAGAAAAGAAAAACTCTCCAAGACCTAGATTATGCTGATAGTTTGAGCGTCCTCGATAATAATGCTACCAAAATGAAGGAGGTTTCAAGAGTCCAAAGTGCAAAGAACGGACTTGAAAAATAATATTAAGAAGATTAAGTCACATAAACTGGGAATAAGTGAAAGTGAAGAGGTGATGTTGTGTAACGAGAAGATCAATCAAGTGGACAGCTTATCTTACGTGCATAGTATTATTAGTAAAGATGGCAGATGCAGTGAATATGTTAAGAGTAAAATAGCCAAGGCCAGTGTATTTTTTACGATAGAAAAAAGTTTGGAAGAATAGGAAGATTAGTCTGTCAGACAACATTAGAATACTGGAAGCTACAGGGATCAAGCATGGTTCTGAAACGTTGGCGCTTCGAAAGACAGAGGAGGAATTGTTAGATATTTTCCAGGGGAATTGTTTAAGGATACTATGGGTACCCGTCAGAGTGACCATGTTTCAAACAGTAAGCTGTAAGAACAATGTGGTTCTAAACTACTTTCTAGGGCTATAATGAGAGAAAGGTTGAGATGGCTAGGACACCCTCGGTGGGTGACAGATTGCCGAAGATCGTCCTTTTCGACCAACCATCCAGGGCAAAACGAAAAGCATGTCGTCCCCTAATGGAATCGGAAGAGGTTGAAGGAAAAGGATTTAAAGAAAACTGGGACTTCTTGGGAAGATGTAAATAGGAAATCTCTGAACAGTTTGGGAGGGAGAAGGAGCGTGTGTAGTTGTGCTGGCCTCAAGTGGGTTGGTGCTGCAGTGATTTGTTACATATAGTATTATAAAAAGAAGCCACTGAATATACTCCCTTCATTAGAAGTTTTTTTTTTGTGTTTATATTAGTTTGTTTTTGTGACCAAATCCCTCAATTTCCAATTTTGGCAAATGGCTAGTTAGGAACATGAATGAGTCTTCAGGAGTGGGAACGTTAAAGTTACTTCATTTTCCTTCTAATTAAAGAGTGGTCACATATTCTGTTCGTGGAAAACTATCCAAAATTCCTTTCTACCTCTGTTTAAAATGCGGTAGTGTAAGAACATTGTTAGCAGCATAATAAAGCAGCCGCAATTCTGCCCGTTACGTCCAAAAAGGGATCGTTTCGTAATCTTTTATATTTCCTGATTTTTCCTGTTCTCCTCAGCTTTATCACTGTAAATTTAACTACAATCAATATGCCTTGGAACATGAGGTTTTGCAAGTGCGATTTATATTATTTACAAAATAATTTCTATTCCTATGTCTAAAAAAAGAAGTTTTAATATTAAGCTCTAAGCTACAGAAATAATACACAACTGATCACAAATATAAACATTGGACACTTCAATATTAATAATTTTGCGAACTTCTGAAGCAACTCAACTGCTAGTCCTTTAGATCTCAGGTATATATCAACAATATCACTAAAAAAGGAGTCATCACAACTCCAGTTCATTATCTAAAAGAACTATTAGGTGACTGAGAATAAGGTGATTGGGAGTAAGGAGGGGGGCTGCTCCTTGGTGAATACTGTCCGTAGACCCCACTGTTGTCGTGATCAACTGTCCAAAGCCTTGGTCTTTCAGTACTGAAGAGAGACGGAGGCTTGCCGGAAACCAATGGAGAAGATGTCATACCTGAAATAGAAAGAGTGAGAAGTACAGACTAATATATAATTGTTATTATTGAGTTGATTATAGGCTATAGTTATCCATATAGTTGTGATTAACTTCACTGGAATACTTACTTTGCCTTCTAAACTCATTGCCAACCTCTCAAAATGCATGCTAAACTTAGAAGTTGCGAAACATGCTTTTTGAAAAGTACCGTAAGGAAAACAACAAAGCGCGGATCTGTCATTTTATATGACACCGACTACAAAAAATGAACTGATATTGCAATTCGTTTGCACACCAGCTATTAGGGTGTAGGGGGATGGGGTAGGACATTTTTGTCAAGATGAGTGGGTGGAAGCAGTAATACTTGCTCTTGCCTTATAAACCAATTTTCATCCTCTCAGAAATGCAAGCGAAACTAAGAAGTTGCGGAATACGCTTTTGAATTGTGCCACAAAGCGTCGATCTACAGAATTTTATATTGCAGAGGCTGGATAAAATGGATTATTATTACAAACTGTTTATGTACCAGTTATTGGGGGGAGGTCTTTGATTATTTTTTGTGGAGAAGATCAAAGAGGCTAGCTTCCGCCTTTGCTTTGAAAAGAATTAGAGAATCAAACAATATGTAGTTTTATTTGATTTCGTATATAAACTTTTGTTTTAAGTTGTTTTAGTTAGTTTTACTACTGATGACGGTCACTGCATATGTGACCGAAATATCTGTTATTTTTTTGTGAATTTCTATCACTGCTTGTAAAACTGTCTATTAAAAGGATTTTATCCCCATTTGGACTTTTATTTATCAAAGAAGGATATTAAAAATGAACAGAGAGTATGCTATATACAAGGAGGTGAATTTAGCCTCAAATACCCGCTCTTTACGGTAGTTCGTTATCTTTTCTTAGAACTACAAAATTAAATGCTCTAAAACGAGACTGATACAATAAAAGTTGAATTTCAATTACTATGCATCAAGAATAATAAAGATCTATCAGTTGAAATTAATTTTGCTGCCCTAAATAAGCAAATAATTAATTTCAAATTCTACTGTGGCCGAAATATGTGGGCCTTAATGTAAGAATTGAAACTGCCCCTTTCAAAGGTTGTTTTTTCACCAGTTTGTTCCGGTGATGAGGAACGCCTACTTAGATGACTAATATCCATTTTGAGGGTAGAAATGTCAATGTGACTTGACAACAACAAAGCATTGCACAATAGAGATTGAAATCTACTAGCACCATTGACGATGGAGCGTTACCCAGAAAAACAGGGCAAATTAAGAACAAGCTTAAATTCAACCAAGCTTTAACTTACAAGTTGGATCTTAATAGAAATTCGAAAGTAAATGAAAAAAAAGAAAAAAAGCAGAAGCAAAAAAAAAAAAACTGTAAAAATGTTGCTTGTGCCCTTTTAGCAAAATTGAGTCCAAGTAAGCCGAAAGTGGATCTCGCCCCAAAGAGATAAAAAAAGACAGCTGAAAAGATAGATTTTAATAGAAATCCAAAGGTAAAATTAAAAAAGAAAGAAAAGGAAAAGCAAAAAAGCTCTAATATGTCGCTTCCTTTTTAGAAAAAGTGATTTTTTTGCAAGAAACTTACTTGTCAGTACGATCAAGCTCATTGTAGGTCTCAGCCCAATTAGATAATTAAAAAACAAAAGACTAAGAAGATATAGCTATTCTTTAAAGGTGTAGTTGCCTCTGGGAATAAACAGATTGTTCGTCTTTAAATTTTTACCGACGAAAAGCGTTGTCAAGTTTAACTAATTGGTTTCGCTTATGCATTGTGACGGATCAACATGGAAACTCTGGCGAACATTTGATTCTGCCCAAAACTTCAGAATTTTGAAACTACCAAAAGAAAAATCTAGTAAAATCACAGATCTCAGGCATAAATGAAAGGGATAAAAAAAGTTTTTATTTGAATGTTTTTGGTACTTCAAGATCTTTCTGGAAGTATTTTATTAGTACACGTGTTCAAAGACTTATGTTGACGGTCTTTACTTTTCTAGGGGGCAACTTATCCAGACATACCTGCTGCTTCCTATTTTCCAAAAGGGTTGTAAAGAAACACCCGAAAATGGAGGTGATATTCATCGCCAGTGCGCTCAAAGCGGCACATCTCTAAATACCAAAAAGTGAGCCATGTTTTAAGAATTATTACCCATTATTCCTATAACCCATTCAGAAGCAAAGGGTAATCCTATGCCAATCAGTTTTCTGTCAGTACCGATATCAGTTTCGGTACTAGCAATTTTCGTTTATTTTTCCAAGGTTTCCTATCGGTTATAAATCCAACTGAGAACAAAATACGCAAATGATTTTGAAAGTGAAAAGATAGTCAATTATAAACCACTAAAAGCACGAGAGTTGGTGATTCTTGTTTAGAGCCACCATATTTTATACAACACGTGTAATGCTCTGTGTGAAGCAAGGGATGCTGCAGATTCTAAATCAGAGGCATATCCAATCAATCCAAAAAAGCAAAGGAAAATTAAAAAAGAAGATTTTATGGCAAATTTTGATTTCATGGGAAAATGTTCAAAATTTTTGGTGTGTCCTAATGTGTTTTAGCAGCATAAAAGACGAAGAATAAAAGAAAATATCTTAGCAAATGGAAAAGACAAGAAAAATAATACAAATATTTCATCTGTAACAAACAAGGCGTCTTCGTTGCAGATAAGAACAAAAGAACGGATACAGAAGCAACAAGAAACCAAACAAAGTGGATCAAAATACGAAGAAAAGATAAAAAGCAAAAATAACTTTAAAGGGGAAGCTAGAAACTTATTAAAATCAAAAAAATAAAACAAATAAAATGTGCAATGCTTATAATTATAAATTAGTTACTACAGTTAAGAGCATATGGTAAAAAAATTGATTCACCTTGACCTGAACCACTTGTCATTTCCCAAAAATAACTGTTTCTTGTCTTTTCCATGGCCATTTACCCACTTCTTTGTTAAAATATTTTCTTTTACTTTTCGTCATGGTTAAGATATTCTATTAATTCTAAAAACCCATATCGCACGAAAAATTAAAAAAATATTGGAACAATGGTATTTTTTAATTATTCGCTATTGACTTATTCAGACCTATTTTAATACTAACAGACTTAATATCACAAGCTTATCTACAATTGTCGGGGAAAATACGTCTCCTTACTAAGCTTTCTAGCGCTTCTTTGAAACTTGGATATGATGCGTTAGGCGAAGAAGAAAAGTTCGGAAAACGATTAAATTACAAAAAAGAGAAGTCGATTTATATACCGACTTTGTTAATATTTGAGCAACTTGTAGGTTAGATATGTTTTAATCTTAAAAACCGTTAAGACGCCCTGAAACCAAGTTTTCATCTATGGAGGATCTAAGTGTGTCTTAGAATGGATTTAGCAAAATTTGGTCAAAAAAAAGAAAGAAAGAAAAAGACTAATGCTCGGCAAAAGAAAGTTTTTTTTCTATTTTCTAAACTAATCCTGATTTTTATGAATATTTTTATGGCCGTATAGAAATAAGAGACAGTCAAATCCTTTGACGATAAAACATGAAACAAATTGAAATAGTTATAAAATGAAAATGTTATTATTAATATTAAATTAATAATATTTAGATTAAATTGTTATTAATATAATAGTCAATTCAGTTGCAATTTTTTTTAAATCTGCATGTATCTTAGAATAGATTTAGAAAAATTGGGTTAGAAATAAAAAGATTTAGGGTCCAGCAACAGGAAGATTTTTTCCACTTTTCAAACTAGTCCTGATTTTTAGGGAATATCTTTACGGGTTTGATTATAGAAATGCTTTATAGAAATAATGTGTTGACGGTAAAACGTCAAATAAAATGAACTAGTTGAAAAATAACCATAAAGTTGTTAATGACACACTAAAATAACCATGTTTTGATTAGTTTACCTTATAAAAAGGTCGTTGATCGGTTGTCAAAGCTATTAAAAAAAGAAGAAAAAAGAAACCACCTTTGTACGTGTCACGTTTCAGCAGTAATGGTACACATTATTTTAGAGGGCAGCACTAGCATATCTTGCGAATAGGAGGATTCACCTCCCTCCTCCATCTGTTACTACAAAATGACTAGAAGGTAAATAATAAAATCTCACCACTACGAATAGGAGAGCTTTTTGCCAGAAAGACATTGCCATTATTTGTAGTTTCACGATAACCAGCATTCCAGAACCACCGGGAGCCTAAAAGAATTTCAACATTTTTTTTACTGTCGTGCCTTCGATTCAGAAAAAAAAACAATTTTTCCACAAACAATTTAGCGTTGGTATGAAACCTGAAGGACATAATTGATTACAGGATTGACTAATGTTAACAGCATTGAAAGTTTGTTTGAAGAACAATGTTAAAATATTTGATAATGCTTCTATGGCGTTTTCCATACAGTGCTCTCGGGCTTCAAGTGATTAAATTGGAAAACTTATAACTAACAGATTATTCCATGCATGATCTATAGGAAATAATGATTAGGGATTAAATTTCAAGGAAAATTTCATTTTAAAAGAACAGGGATTTCTTTTTCCGGTTAGGCATCTAAAAGATCATAGCATTCGACATTATTCATATTACTTATAATTAAGACAGTCAACTAATTTTCCCCCCGAGACACCTCGTATATATTGCCTCTTCAAAGGAAGTTTTTTATAACAACACTAAAAAAGCAAATGAAAGCTACATACACCTTGTATGAGCTGTTTACACCACTTAAAATTTTTAAAAGTAAATAAAATTAATTTCTACAAGTAAAAGATTCTTTTTTAATCATGTCGAATTTTTTGGCATTTTTTTCTTAAACATCGTACCAACAAATCAGTTTTTATCGTCCCCTCAAGAATTTGGATTTTTTTTGGATTTATGCACCTGTCCGTTGGAAATGTCCATGGTCAAGAATCGGATTTAAACAACTGTCAATCTGAACATATATGTAACTAAAAAATATGATTAATTTTCTCGTGAAAATATTTGAGTGTTTTTAACATCATAGATCTAAATTTTTCGAGTAAAATAGGCTAAATTGGAAGAACACAATAAATCGCTAAAAAAAAACTGCTGTAGAAATAAACTACTTCACGCTCTCACTTTCCCAAAGAACGTTATTGTTTAGACTTGAAACTTAAAGAATCTTTCATCAACCTGAATTATTTATAAATATGTGGAAAGCAGTATATTCATAATCAATTCGTTTATTAGCGCTATACAGTACAAGAAAATAATTTTCCATTGCTCAGATCCAATAACAGACAATAGCTCATTCCAAGTGAACATAAATTTTTTTTATTAAACTAAAATAAAAACTAATAATAGGTAATAAAAATAATAATGGTGGTACTAATAATAAAAGTTGTAAACAAATCAATAATGGTTGTACTAATAATAACTAATAAAAAAACTAATAAAATAAAAACTATAAAACAAAAAAACTAAAATAAACTGAAATAAACTTAAAAACTTATTTTTTCTGAATGTTGCGTGGGATCTAAACGAATTTTCCGCACGGACAGATGCAGAATTAACGTTTGGATAATACACCAACGAAACTTGGGCTTTCCTCTTGGCATTTATCCCCTATCAGTTCCTGCAATTAGCATAACTTTCGACTTTCTGGGGGTTACACGTTCCTCTCAAACCACCCAGTGGATCCACCCCTGATTATCCTTACAAATTATTGTTTGGTAGACGGTCAGCCAAACAGGTATTTAAACCTGTCCTTAGACTATTCCTTTGAAAAAGGTATTGCGTATCTTCCTCAAACTCTCGAAGCCCCTATTAAAACTGCTGAAAGTTACAACTCTCAATCCGTTCAAGCAGCTGCCGTATGTATTTCGAGAATAAAAAAAAAAAAAAAAAAAAAAAAAAAAAAAAAAAAAAAAAAAAAAAACGAGACTGTAAATTGAACTTCGTAGCACAAGTTAGCTTACACATTATTTATTGAGTCAAATTCTATTGAATTATTTTGTTATTCATTATGTGTTGATTTCTTTTTTATTTTGAAAATTTATTAATTGAATTTTCCGCCGACAAATCGGATTCTCGAATCACTATTCAGAAATATCTGAAAAAAAAAAAAAAACTAAAAAACACTAAAGTACAAAATTTATAAATAACTATTATAAATAAATATTATATTAATAATTTATTAATCTATAAATTCAAAATCTAGGATCCGGCATAATCCACAATTTTATTTTCCATTAAGATTGTCAAATTCACAACCTAGATTGTTGATGGTATGACATTTTTATGATCTAGCTTGTCAGTGGAGTTTGCCCAGTTAGTCATTGGAAAAGGCTTTAGGATGTTTGTATTATCACATCATGGAAAAAAAAAACTGTCTGTAGATAGGTAAAATATAACGATATCAAGCTGTAAACTACCGAAAGACGTTTGAAGACGCAAGAACTTGAAGACGTTGAAGACCTCTGACTGACCTGTTGAAGACAGAGATGAGCGGATCCAATTTTATTCGAGGCCCCTCAAAATGTTATGCTTATTTACGCGGAAATTAGAGATAGCAAAGGAAAGCGCTGTAGTTGTAGTTAAGCTCTAAGAACCTAAAAGACACGCCAATACGCAGGGAGGAGAGGAATTCAGGTTCAACATCCATTCCTGAAAATACCATGATGTTCTATTATATCCATATTTTCGTATTTAATTGCTATAATCAACCTGTTTTTAGTTGGACTGGTAAAGGATACGCCCCAGATTAATCAAGTTATTGGTGCAAAATGCCTGAAATCTCAAAATCTGACATTTCTTTAAAGAGATAAATTTAAATATCAGTTTGCCAAGCTCTTTGGGAGTACAATTATGACTTATAATGAACTACATTAATTAATTATAGTTCTTAATTAACATTTTTATTTACCTTAATCTTAAAATCATCTTTTGTAATTAACGCAATGAGTTTTGGTCTAAAACTAGATGACATCGTTTTTTTTCCACAGATACATTTAAACTTCCTTTCTTATGAGTTTACCATGTTGTTTGAAAATACAATTAACAAACATACCAGGAATCACGTTAATTATTTACCGTTCTTAATTAACGTTTCATCGTTTTTTAAATTAATAAGTTTTTTAATTAACTCAATCCCAAAATCACTATTTTTAATTCACTTAATGGATTTCGAATTGAGGATCGATGGCACTGTTTTATTTTCCCTGAAATAAGCTTATACTTCCTTTCTGATCAGTTTATCTGATCAACTAAGACTTACCAATTGACAGACTTGACGCATAATTTACGGCAAAAACGAGGAGCACAATTAACAGACTTACCAAGAATCACAATCGCTGTGGTAATAATAGCCGTCAGTACTGTAACAAACCACTGTTGATAATCTTCGAGGAAAGAGAGTAGCACACTGAACCAAGACTTTTCACGAACTGGAATTGTGCACCTGTCTCGCTCAGTCAACTGAAGCCTAACATGAACAGGGACATGAATTGATTGACCTGTTTTTGGAGAATTGACAATGAGGGATAATTTGGCACCGTCTTCCAAGGTCCAGTAGTCAGGACGGAGCTTGACTGGGAACACTATGGCTGATGCGTGGCGGTATTCAGGCTGGTCAATACTTAAGAGAGAAGGGTCACTCGACCGAATCTGTAATGTTATCAAAGTTTTAGAAGCAAAAAGAGCATTAAAAACCATGTTTAATAAGTAACAGTGTTGTTGTGTTTGAGTCACAATAATAATTATTAATAGTTTTTGATTTGTTTTACTGGCAAAGTTGAAGTAAAGCCGTATATTCTGGAAAGCAGGGATGTTACAAAGAAAAGTCAAAGCCCTGGGTACATTTTACAATACTGAAAAGTAATTTATTTTTCGATTTCAAACCTCGAAACTGATTCTTATCTTTTTCTGGAAGCTATGTTTAATTTTGAAGCACTTTTTTTTTTTTTTTTACAGCAAATTCAACCTGAATTTGATATGCTTAAAATACTGCTTTTTAAACAGTCATCCTTCAAACCGAAAGTTGAGTCGACAAGCATCGAAAATACATTGAAATATATGTTTGAATTTGTAACATCTGTTAAAAAAAATTGTAGAATACGCTTGAAAGAAATTCTTTTTCCCTGATGAACAAACTTGCAACTTGAAGAAGAAATAAAACAGATTCTATAAAAGGAAACTTTAGAGAAACTCTCCGTATTTATAACGGCACACAGAGGGAGCGAAGGTGGGAGAGCTAAAAGTAATTATTCCCTACACTGACATAAAATAGAATAAAGAAAGTAAAATAAAAAAAAAATGAGAAAGTTAAAACTTTATATAAGATATTTTGTTTTATGTCATAAATTTGAAAAATATATCCCTTTATGTCCCAAATTTCTAAAACGTGCCCCTTATTTGCCCTATTATGTCATTGCGTCCCGACACACAGGAATATGTCCTTAGGATACAAAATATGTCCATCTGGCAACCCTGTTTATGATTAAAATCATTTTTTGGTGGATGTCATATACCTAAATAAATGATATTGACAGAAATAAATTTCCCAAATTTAAACGCGATAGCTTTAGGTTAATTATTTAGAAATTACCAGAAGCGATTTCAGAGTATATGTATCAAAAATCAAAAGCTATATCAAATGTCACAGCTTAAAATAAAAGAATATGGGCCATAATTCATTTTGTAATCAGTAATGGTACTTAATTTTTTCTTCCCGAGAGATGGAACCGAGGAAAACAGTAACACTTTGTCAAAGAACTTTTGATAGATCATGTTTTTCAGGGAAATTATTCCGTACATTTTTTTTTCTGAAAGATGAGCTGTTTATCTCTCTATCCATTTTATGCATTATCTAAATATCCAACTTCTTCACCTTGTGGCAGCGGAATGGTTAAAACTAGGCCCGGGATCTACTGGGAACAAGGTTCAATCCCTGGTGTCACAAGGAAATGGAGCTATAATCTGTGAATTTGTAATTTTTTTTTCTTCAAAATATTGGAAATTGTGGTAAAGGAAAAAAAGAAGAATATTTATACTGAGGTGTATATCCGGAACTTAAACTTTATAATTTGCCATGTAATATTAGACAACATCAGTAGTTTTCTCTCCAAAACGAACAACTTATCTCCCGTGTGCATTTTCATACATCATAGTCGGGGAGCCAAAGTTGAAAAAGTCGTCAAAGAACGATAACTGGGACGACAGAAAAGTAACTACGAATTTACTTTGTAGTAACTTTGAATAAAGATGGTTAGCGACCATCTTTAGTGAAGTAAATTTGCATCACTATTATCATCGGCATTACTAACGGATTGAAAGACACTGAAAACATTATTGGAGTGAAAGAAGGATAGATAAAATGGAAGCTTCTGAAGATTACGCCCTTATACGCCTAAAAAGCCCTTAATTATTTCACAACCCAGTGGATGTCAACTCTAGATAACTTCTCTAGTTAATGTGAAGTTGCTAGGGCATACAACCTGGAATGCAACAGATTTTGGGTTAGTAATTTCCGAATTGACAGAAAGCGATTTCATAATACAGCCGTCTAATGTCAAACGACATAAGAAAAATTATTTTCTTAATTGTTTCGGACAAAAACAACTGTTACGTTTAGCTAATTAGTTTTGTTTACTTATTTTTACAACTCAATGTGGCAACAGTGAACAAAATGTTATAAAACCCTAATTTGCTTCAAAATATTGAAACAATCGAACAAAATTGTTTTGTTAATAAAATATTTTTACTTAACAGTTTCTTTCTGAGAATGGAAGTCAAGGACAGCCTTAATATTTAACTTTTCGTTCATAGGATTTAACATTTTCATTTGTTTTGTTTATGCAGCATTCAGTTTTCATTCGTAGGGATTTCAGTTTCCTTTGGGGCGACAAAGTAATCAAGAGTTTTGCAAAGGAAATCAGAAACACAGCACTGAAGAAAATCTCACTTATAGGATAGTTGAAAAGTTATCAAACATATTCCATGAAATTGAACCTTATGGTGGAGGGGAGGTATGACCATTCCTAAATTACCTTTGGTAGCTCTAAATATCTAAATGACAATTTCAAAGATAAACATTATGCAGCTAAGGAGCAGTACAGCCTGTCGAACGAAAGGCATAAAAAGGAAAAAAAAAAGGATCGTGGCGTATACCATTTTGTGAGGAGTGGGACTTGTGGACTGGGACTTTTGTGAGGACTGGAGCCTGTCGAACGAAAGACATAAAAAAAGAAAAAAAAAATCGTGGCGTATACCATTTTGTGAGGAATGGGACTTGTGGACTGGGACTTTTGTGAAGACTGGAGCCTGTCGAACGAAAGAGATAAAAAAAGAAGAAAAGCGTGACGTATACTCTTTTGTGAGGACTGCGGCTCTTGTGAGACCTGAAGTCTGTAGAACAAAAGGTATGAAAAAGGAAAAAAAAAGAAGACACCTGAAAAGTATATTCTTTTGTGAGGACCGAAGAAAATTCAAAGTGCACTTAGCCCTGTAAGAATCAATATTTTCACTTATAATTGGCATGAATTTTTCTTAGATATACATAATTCGAGTCATTGCCTTTAAAGAGAAGCTAAACCCGATTTCTTAGGTGTAGGTGGCCCCATAGTCTTTCTGAGACTCATGATGTTCTTACTTACTTGTACTTGTGGCGGGAATCAGGCGTTTCCACCTCGCCCGGCATCGATGATCTTGGAGACCTTCTTGGACCATGTTGAGCGATCTTCTGCCAACTGCTCTGCAAAAGTAAGCCACTGAGTTGACCATCTGTGTCCGAACTTTCTGAATCCCCCGATAGGTTCAAGGTCTGATTTGGCCAGGTTCCACCAGTTTTTCCTCTGTTCTCCTTGGCGTCTCTTCCAGGAGCTAATAGGCTCGACTAGAAGTATTTGGCGAGGCAAGTATTCTGGCGGCTTCCGTAAAACATGGCCCAACCATTTCAAACGGCGTTCTTTAATAGTGAGCGCAACATCTCTCTGAATATTGCACATTCGACGTAGATCCGTGCTGGAGATACGGTCACGTAGCTGTATTCTGAGAATTCTTCACAGACAGGTATGCTCAAACACCTTCAGCGTATTCTCATGCTGTAGTTTTACCGACCATGTTTCGCATCTGTAAAGGAGAACGGTGCGGACTAGTGCCATGTAAATTCGAACTTTCGTTCGGACACTGACTTCGCGGCGATTCCATAAGGGTTTTCGAAGGGAGGCAAAGACTGTCTGCGCTTTCTGTATTCTCTGTTGGATATCAGCGTCGGAGGATCCGTCAATACATATTTGGGAGCCTAAGTATGTGAAACAGTTGACTTTTTCCAGCTGAACTTGATTGACAGTTAGTGTGAATGGTCCTGTGTCGTGGTTAATAGCCATGAATTTCGTTTTCTCTGTGCTGACTTTCAAGCCGATCAGGTCTGCCCAGGCCACCACGTTGTCAAGCATGTTTTGAGCTTCTACGGGTTCTGACAGGAGGCCAACATCATCCGCATAATCGAGGTCAGTCAGTGAGAGATTCTGTCCGATCTGAACTCCTGGATAGGACGACAGTGCATTTTCAAGCACCCAATCAACGCAATAATTGAACAGAGTCGGAGAGAGGATACACCCTTGTTTTACTCCGAACTCAACCAGGAATTCTTCAGTTTCTTCACCATAGACTCGAACTCGGCTCACTGACGCGTCATAGTATGCCTTCATCAGTTCAACAAACTTCAGCGGCATTCCGTCATTCTCTAGGATCTTCCAAAGTTTCTGGCGAGTGACAGAGTCGAAGGCGGCAATGAAGTCCAGGAACATCAAGATCAGGGGTAGATTGTACCTTTCAAACTGCTGGATAATGAGGCGAAAAACGAAGATATTATCAGTACAGCCTCTACCTGGCCGAAAGCCGGCTTGATTTTCTCGGGTTCTTTCCTCCCTTGCCCCTTTGAAGCGGTTCAAGAGTATAATCTCGAATATTTTGACCGCAATGTCTATAAGACTTATTCCGCGGTAATTTTTGCATTCAGTTTTATCTCCTTTCTTATAGAAGGGGAGAATGACTGATGTCTTCCAATCTTTTGGGAAAGAATTGGTCCTCCACACTTCTTCGAGAATGCCATGGAGCTGTTCAGCAGTGACCTCAGGGCATTGTTTGTACACTTCCGGGGGGAGGCCGTCTTCACCTGGGGCTTTGTGGTTCTTCAGGGTCTTGATCGCTTTTAGTATTTCGGCTCTGGTCGGTGTATCCAGCTCGACGTCGTAGGGTTCTATAGAAACGGCAGGTGGGAAAGCATCAGGGGCGGATGATGGGGATGGGTTTAGGAGGATCTGAAAGTGATCCTTCCATCTTGCTAAGCGCTCCTTCTGACAACTGATGATTTTTCCTGATCTGTCTTTGACTATTTCTGAGACAGCAGCTTTCTTACCAACGGACTCTTTCAGGATCTGGTAAAGCTTGCGGGTATCATGTGAGCATGCTGCTTTCTCTAACGACACGGTAGCATCTTCCCACATTTGGCGGCGGTCCAGACGAACGGAGCGTTTTACCTGTCTGCGCAGCTCTTTTGTTTCTTCTTTAGGGCCGCTCATCTTTTGTCTTCGCTCACCGACTATTGACAGGGTCCTAGCGGTAATCCAGTGCTGTCGTTTGATTTTTGCTCGCCCTAGGATCTCATCAGCAGTCTCTGTCATCACTGTTCTAAAGGTCTCCTATCTCTTCTCGGGGGTTGGGTTTTCATCAGAACTGAGGGCGTCAAATCGGTTCGTCAGTTCCAAATTGAGGGTCTGCCGAACTTCTTTGTCTTGGAGCTTACCGATGTCGAATCCGGCCTTGGGTTTGTTTTTCCTCCGAGTTGCAAGACGTAGCAAAATTTTTGCAGCAACAAGCCTGTGGTCAGACCCAGACTGCGAGCCAGTGTCCGCGCCGTTGTAAGAGCGAGAGTCCTGTACGGAGCTTCTCCAGTGCTGGCGTACGAGAATGAAGTCTATTTGAGCCTTAGTGACACCGTCATTTGAATGCCAAGTTAAAAGGTGGCTAGGTTTGTGCTGAAATATGGTATTGGTGACAACAAGGTGGTTCATCAAGGTGTAGTTTAACAACCTTTGCCCATTCTCGCATCTGTGACCTTGTCCAAATTTTCCCAGGACTTGTCTTGTGGTTTGGTCAGAGGGACCAACTCTTGCGTTGAAGTCTCCAGCAACAATCAAGTAATCACGTGCGGCAACAGAAGAAGACAGCTGCTGTAGCTCGCCATAGAAATCCTTGGTCGTATCAGCAGCGTCACGGGTGGGGGCATAGGTAGAAATTATCGACACATTTGCGGGGTTTCCTTTTAGTCTGATTCTGGCAAGTCTACAGGAGACTGGTTCCCATTCTAGGAGAGCATTTCTGGTTCTTTGGTTCATGATGAAACCAACTCCGTGGAGTCCCGAATTATCCTCTACTCCGGAGTAGAAAAAATGGAATTGATGTAGTGTTTCAGGAGCTGTAATAACTATGGAGCCAGAACCTGAAATTCTGGTCTCGGATATGCAAAGTATGTCTATGTTGTACTTCTTCATCTCATGGACAAGAAAAACTTGCGTGGCTTCTTGTTTGACGGATCTTACATTCCAGAATCCCACATTTATTCTAGATTTTGCCTGTTTAATGACTGTAGTGGGTTTTCCTAGATTTATGGCATGAAAAGGATTTTTCGACTTCGCCGCCATATTCAAAGTCGCGTCGCCTGCCGGGAACGCCGTAGTATGGTTGGCTTGTTTACTTCTCGACACCCACGCCAATACAGGGGCCGCGTCGCTTGTCGGGGACGCCGTAGCCGTTACAACTTTTCTTCTAGGTCTCAGATCCATCGATGTTTCTTGGGAATAGAGTTGACCGCAAGGTCCCCAGTCTTGCGGGTCACCCGGAGCGCGTTGGCCACCAAATCGCTCGGCGTGGAGCTCAGTGGTGTTTACACCCTTCCACCGCTTTGAGGTGCGCTGACGGATTTCCTCTGCTGTCCAGGGACGGAAGATCGAGCCTCATTGCCTGTAACTACCATCACTGCCATGGAGGTATACAAGCTTAGCTTGACCTTTAATTCCCACCTGGAATCAGCAAGGGCTTCAGGAAGGGGGACTCATGATGTTCGCTCTGGTTTAATTGGCAAAAAAAGGGGGAGACATGTTTTATGTCTACAGGCAAACACAAAGCGTAGGCAGTTGCCTCTTAGCTTTGCTTATACTTCTTGACGGTTATAAAACGTAAGTCTAACCTGTTCCTTTCTATTTGTTAAATTTTACTGTGTGAAATATAAGTAAAGGAGATCAAAACCTCCAATTCTGTAATAATATTATAAGTTTCTTTTAGGAAGTAAAATGTTAGCCTTATTATATTAGTTAGTTAGAATGCTTGCCTTTTATGTGAAATAATGAAATTTCAAAAGTGAAATAATGAAATTTTACTTCTAGTTAAAACTTGATCATAGATTTGATCAAGATCCCGGCAACTGTGAATTATGAATATTGCATTTTCAATTTTAATCAAACAACTTAAATAAAATGAGGAAAATTCTTTTATTTTCTGATAAGCTCTTAGTTTTGCTTTCTTTGTTGTCTTGTATAATTTATTGTAAGGTTAGATTTTATCAAGATTCAATCTATATACTTATCTCTCACTTCAAACTCTTCACTCAGGTCTTGTGGCTAAATTTGGACATTGTGATCCTCGCCACGAAGCCCCTCTTACACCCCTTACCTACAACATAACTTTTCCTGAAAGTTCCAACCCGATCCTCCAGCCGTGAAACAAAACCAAATAGAATTGCCAAAACAACCTAACAAATTTATAACCATTTTAATTAGACTTAGTGACTGCGTGTAGAATAATGAATCTTTACTTGGCCCCAGGTGCCCTGTACATAAAGTCACACGCTTGTTTTCAGAGCTGAAGTTTAGAGATTGGCGACGGGTAGTTACTAATTTTATAGGCAAGCGTCCTTTGATTTTAACTAGTGTATTTGAAATCATCTAGTGTATATACTAGTGTACATGGAATCATCTAGTGTATATACTAGTGTATATGAACTAATGTATATGAAATCATCTTTCCCCTTTTTTACTTACTTAGTCCAATTTTTATTTTCATTGCTTCAAAGGGTTTCTTATGAAGTTAGCAAGAGAAAAGAAAAGGTATTGACGAAGAATAAAAATTTTAAATCTCTTAAATTTTTATTAATACATATAGTTAAAATAAAAAATCTCGAGCCAACGGAGAGCAGAGCTCCATGTTTAAGATAAATATCAAGTGACACAAAGTACAACCTGATATACTAACAATATATTGATTCAAAATTACAACTGCACCTTCAAAGGAAACCCTGTTTGATGCCATATCTTTTTAGCTGATCTTCCAACCAGCTTTCTCTTTTTTTAATTTGACGCCGGCTACTAATAAAAGCCGCAAAACTCCATATATACATGTATTTTTAATAATAATAAAAAAAAAAAAATTCTCAATTTTCCCTAATTATTTAGTATATGTAAGTAACAGATTCTTACCTGAACGGAGTCTAATACATCTTTTACCCCGGTGATTACGAGTGGTACTTCTGTCTGCAAATTACTGAAATGAAGTTCACTACTCTGTAATTGAATTGCAGGCTTGAAACTAAGACGAATCGTATCACTGAGCTGACTCTGTCTCTCTGTCGCCGACAGAATTATATTCGTATCAACAATGTTACTTGGGACAACTGCATTGCTCTGCACTTCAATGACGCATGAGTAATGACCTAAAAAATAAGAAAATTCACAACCCTAAAAATATAAATTAGTTTTCTAAATGTATATATATATAATATTAATATTATTAATAATTAAAGTAATTGTTAATTAATTATTAATATAGTAATAGCAAATAGAGATATTAGATATACATTATATGTATATAAAAATTGATCATTCTTGTATATATTATACAAAAAATGTAATATAAATATATAATTTTAAAATATCTCCATAATATAATTCTAAGAAATTTGATTTAATTATATTTTTAGATATAATTTTATTATATTTTAAAAATACAATTTAAAAAATCTGATTAAATATAATCTAATTTTCCCATTTATTTGGGACAATTGCAGGGACCTGCACTTCAATGACGCATGAGTCCTATTTTCTTTAAATATTAGAGTTAGAAAAAAGGGAATAGCCACTATTGTCGAACAATTAAATACACGAAATTTAATAGGCAATGACCTAAAGAAAAAGAAAATTTATAAAGAAAATGGGTTCAATTTTTTGTTCTTGCTAGTATTAGTTAGAAAAAGGGGTAATACTATTTTCAAACAAATGAATTCATGATATGTATTATACCTTTTTCTAAATCAAACATTTTATTAATACTAAAAAGAAATCTAGATTTACAAGGATTTGACGGCTATTTGGCCCATGAAGCTTAGCTTGTTGAGGGAGGAAGCTGAGTTGAGGGAGGGGTTATCAACATAAAACACCGCTAGTCCAGTTCTCCCAATGACGGTGTGATTTTTTTATTTTTTATTTTTTTTTTTTAAAATACAAATAGTAACTTAAAACTGTTAGGGTAAACCGTAGCGCTTTGCACTTCAATGATGCATAAAAAATGGCTTAAAATTGAAATTAGCTCATATTATTTTTGCAAGCATTAGGAACGTAAGGTATGTTAATTTTGGTGTAGCCATTTTCATGATTTATTAGCATTAACGCTTTTTTTTCCACCTTAAAATATCACACAAAGTCTGGAAACAATTTTGAGACAAATCTCGAAAAACGATATAAAATATTACTTGATACAAAGAGTATGTGTAACTTATAAGAGTGGGAAGTGGTGCTAATATCACCAAAAATTATCAACGCCATCTTAAATCTGATTACATTTGGTATTTCTTAAAGCTATGTAATCGTTTTTCTGTCAGAAACTGAGATCAGATACTTATTGTTACCCTAATTTTACCAATTACACTAATTAAATTAATGATTCTTATTATTAGACTGAAAAAAAAAAATGCCTAGTGTCGCCAAACGCTATTACAAATTCAAAATTTTCAGAGCAATAAAAAAATTTTCAGAGCAGATTTCTCCAACTTGCAAATACTTCAGTATTAGAGCAAAAAAGGACATATTTCTCTTTACCGCTCTCTGATAAATACATGCATTCAAAAAACCTTGAAAAACCGAAAGATAACAAGTTAGAAAGTTTATCAACTATCTCTTTTTACTTTTAATTTTTCATATATCACCTTGACTCTCTAACAAACACATGCATTCAAAAAACCGAAGGATAGCAAGTTAGAAAGTTTATTACCTGTATCAGCATCGAAAGAGCTTTTCACTTTAAAAAAGTCATATGCAGTGAATTCAATAGAGTCAGCAAATGAGAGGTAACAGTCAAATGGTGTCCGCTGACTAACTGCAAACTCTGATAAAGCTTTTCTATCACATGAATTTCTGCCAATTATGTTGAAATTTCTGGAGACATTGCGACCCTTGATTACAAGAGGATATGAAAACACTGCGGACGGATCTGAGTTGGTTATATGAGGCTTTGTCCTTGCAAGAAATTTCACCTGAGTAAAAAAGAATGGATACGTAATTTTTGGTTAACATCTGATTGATCATTGAAACTAGAGTTTTATTTACAGATGCAGGAGTTATATTTATAAATATGGACATTTTATATTTACAGCAGGTTTCAGCCAATAACAGAAGAAACGAGGCACTTTGAGCCTTATCTCATTAATGTTCAATTCGATGCCGTATTAATTTATTTCACTACAAAAGTATATCTATTTTTAATTACAATATTTCTACACAGTATTACAATATTTTACATCCTTAAGAGAAATGCGAACTTCAGGGGAGGGTGCAAAGAGGGAGACTTTGAATAGATTAAGATGGAGGAGGAACGTACGTAGCTGTGTTGGCCTCAGGTGGTTTGGTGCTGCAATGAGTTGTTAGTAGTATTAGTTGATTTAAATCGGCCTGAAAATCAGAACCAAATGTTGAAGCTGTTTTGACTATTGCTCCGCAACATAATCACTATGAATGGAATAGAAATTATATGAAGCACAAGAAGAATAAGAAGCAACTTAAGATGAACAGAAGTTACAAGGGACAGTTAAAATAAAACTGAAAGGAGAGTGACTTAGCTTGAAAAAACAAACAAACGACAGCTTACAAACTTTAGCTTTATTTTTGGCCATGTTTCAAAACTTCTTTTTCTTCTAAAGCTCAAGTTGCCCCACATTTTTCAACTCGTTCGCCAGGGTGATAGTGAATAAAAGGGATATATAGATTATTAAAGACTTTTAAAACTTTCTGAAGCTTAAAATGGTCTATTGTAACAAATTAAAAAAGAAAAGCGAAGTATTGAAGTAATTTCACTGAGTGGTTACTTGCTATGAACTGACCTCTACTGTAATCAATGCGATCTTTAGTTTCAGATTTTGTGACCTTTTTTTACTTTATTTTTACTTTTTTACTATATATAT
>JAQQPU010000314.1:104288-116812 GCA_029168905.1 Artemia sp. Kazakhstan ARC1039
ATTTTGCTTTTTTCATTCTTTATTATTACATCGCAATTTTTATATATTATTTTATATTATTCTTTATAATTTTATTATAAATTCTATTTATCTTTAATTAACAAATATATTTTCTTAAATCTGGTGAATTGCCCACTCTTGGATTTTTAAGTATTCAAATAGTTGCTCTCCAGCCCCCCTCCCCAATATTTGAACATTTTTTAATGATTGATTGTCAATGAATTACGGTTGAAAACCTTCCCTTTCAATTCTACTCGAATTTCTTGGAAGGTGAAATGCATATGTTATTTACTGTTTTTTTCAATAAACATATCTCTATCTTTAATGTAATAGTTTATTTGACTAACGTCGTAAATAAACTGACATATTTTTCATTAATTAAACACCAACAGACAAAAATAACATATATAGAAAAATCACTCTTTCAACCAACTTGGATACGTAAAAAATTAGAAAAAAAAATATCTTGATCCCTCAACGATACTTTAACATAGAAAAATGTACCTCAGAAGATACACAAACATACGCCAACTGGCTTTTCTGAAACGATTAGTTTACATATACTTAGTTTCTTTTTTTCCTTGTTTTTTCCCCACTAAATGTATTTAATAATTAAATGTATTAATTAAATAAAATTAAATGATAATAATTAAAAGATCAGTTATTGAATTTTCCACTAAATGTATGAATTATCTCTACATTTAATCTAATAATTTATTTGACTAATACTATGAGAACTGAATTGATATCTTGCTAATTACTTAAATACTAACAGACATACTTAACATATAAATTGAAATTTCAGGTTACTATGTATGCATAAAAAACAAAACAAAAAAGAAAATATCTCATACCTCGAAGACACCTCGTATACCTAACATACCTCAACTGGCTTTTTTGGAAGGATTAGTTTATGTAAAATTTGCTTCTTTTTTCCATGTAAATTATCTTTATACCTCTATTGTAACAATTTACTTGACAGAAACTGTCAGAAATAAATAGATATCTTACGCACGATATCAGGCAAAATTAACATACAAATTATAATCAAACTATATATATATAAATTATAATCAAACATACCTCAACTGGCTTTTCTGGAACGATCCGTTTACGTGTAGTTTGTTTCCGCACTTCATGAGCAATCTCTATAATCCCTTCCCCAAGAACTAGTGCAATTCCAGATTTTGGCTCGAGTACAACCGGACCTGAACATTTAAATATGCCATCCTTTGCCATTGACGAAAAGCATATAAAGTCTCCAACAGTTAATGCTTCTTTTTCAATTTGTACACCATCTGCTGAGTAAAAGTTTAAATAGTTTGCCAAATTTGGGTTTTCAAGGTCATGATAGAAAACTATTGTTTGTCCTTCTTGAATTGTTTTAATAGAAAATTGTTCATTTTGCCGTGTCTTCATATCAGTCAAGTCAAACCTACAAATGAAGAAAAAAAATTTTCGACTGCAACAATAAGGAAGGAAAGAAAAAAAAAATTAGAAAACTTTTAGAAAATTGACATTGACAAAACAAGCGAATATTTTTGCACTGGGTTACCACCCTTTTTCCGTAAATAGAAAACAAGGGTTGCCACCCGGTGAAAAAAAAATGACCATGTTTTAGTGATTTTTGGTTGATTTAGTGATTTTTTTTTTTGTTTAGGCAATATTAAAAAGACTAGAAATAGAGAAAAATCACTAGGGGTGGCAACCCAGATGAACACTCGATGTTCTCCAGGGGCTAACGTTTAGGCCCTAGGGATCATTGATCAATCCCTGTAGTTGTGTTCTTATTTGTGTTTCTTTTTCAATGAAGTCAAATTTAAAAAAAACATTTTTTTTTCAGACATATACGCCAGAAACGAGAAACGAGAAAGATAACCAAAAAACCCCAAGTCTTTATGTGTTTTCAGATTTCTTAAAAATTGTAGTCACAATTGTAGCCTTTTCTATTTGAGGCACTCTACAGTTCCTAAAACGTTTACTACAGCTAGCACTTCAACTCACCGGTTATGTAGGGATCAAAGCAATGGTCACATCGCTAGATTTCCGGACTATTAAAGTCAAAGGTCTACTTGCTCATCACTGATTCATATCTCCTAGGTATTTCTAGGTGGGCTATTTTTTTTTAATATGCCTATTCCATTTTAAAATGTATGTTCGACAACGTTGCGGAGAAAGAACAGGTTCACAAAAGTAAATTGATATTAACTTCCCTCACTGCCCCCGAGTCAATTTTGATATTAATCCTGAAAATGTTTCAGCATTTGGTGCGTCTTCTTGGGACTATTGATACTTTCAGTCATAATTTGAAATGGGTGAAAGGACTTTTTGCTTTAAATCAAAATTATTTTGACTATAACTTTAATCTTGAACTTCGTAATCCTTAATGATCTACCGAGAAAAAATTCAATCTGCTCTGATTTTCAACCTGCATTTGTGCACGACAGTGTTGACAGATGGGGTACATATACTCCATTTGGGCGCTTATTTTAAGGTAGGTGTGCCTTGAATCGTTGAAAATCAGCGCATTTTTTAAATACAAAATTTAATGGAAAATTGAAACTAGGATATTTTTGCTCGAAAAATAGGGCTTCCAACGCATTTTAATTTTTATGGCTAAGCCAGCTTACACTATAAATGTGCTAATACTAATGAGAAATTTAATCTGGAGTGAACTTCCCTTTGAAATCCAACAGTGTTACTCGTTTATAGGATTATTGAAAAAATAAATTATGAAATGAATAATAATAAATAAAGTATGATTGTTAATGCGTAGCCTACTGCTTATTTATTCACCATTTTTATTATATTATTGTTGTTTTATCAATAGTTTTCATGCAAACATTTTTGTCATTTATTTAATGCATGGAGGATTTGGCGTGGAACTGTTGTCGGGACTGAAATGATAGTAGTAGAAGCTTTTACTGTAGGAGGGTAAGTTTTACTGAAGTGAGTTAATACGTTATTGGATATTGTATAGTATCAAGGGTTCTAGTAGTGTCAAGGGTTAATTTAAAGCTGAAATATCGGAAGGGTAACTACCTCCCGGGAAGTTATGATGTTGGTAGACTCCGAGATTAGAATTTGAGAGAAACTTTCCAGGAACAGTTGAATACTAAACTTAATAGTTTAAAATTTGATAATGTGGAAGATGGTTGGAATAATTTTAGAAAAATAATTTGTGAAGTTGCTGAAGGTGTATTAGGGAAGAAAGCTAGAACTGCAGCTAAGAATATTAGTGAAAAAGCTTTATGTTTAATAGAAAGGAGAAAGGACTTGTACAAGAATTATCTGAGTGATAGATCGCATGAAAACAAAAGAAATGTAAATAAAATGAAGAAAGCATTAAAATATGAACTAAAGAGATGTGAAGTGGAGGCCATGGATAAAATTGCCGAGGATCTGGAAGATGCAGCTAGACGGCATAATAGTAAAATATTGTACTGGCACGTTAACAAATTGAGAGGGAGTAGTCAATCCGGACTTGTCCCAGTTAAAGATAGGAATGGGGTCGCAATTAGCGATAAGGAAAAAACTGAAGAGAGATGGGCCGAACATTTTGAGAACTTGCTTAACCGAGATAGAGTTGCAGGAAAAAATATAGAGGAAAATGAAAAAGTTTGTGATACCTTGGATGTGAAGGAAGATTTGTTTTGTGAGGAGGAATTAGCAACAGTACTAAAAGGATTAAAGAATAATAAGGCTCCAGGTGCTGATAGGGTGGTAAATGAGTTCCCTAAATATGGTAGCTCTGAGGTTAGAAATAATTTATTGAAGATTATGAATATGATTTTTGAAAAAGGGGAAGTACCTAACGATTTTAGGAAAACCTTAATTAAGCCACTTTATAAGAGAGGTGATAAAAGTGAGTGTGGTAATTATCGAGGCATTAGTCTGGTCTCTGTAGGTAGCAAATTATTTAGTAATATGATACTTTTTAGACCGAGAGATGCCGTAGACAAAGTTTTAAGAGAAGAGCAGTGCGGTATTAGAAAAGGTAGAGGATGTGTCGACCAAATTTTCACTCTTAGGCTAATAATTGAGAAGTGCATGAGTTTTCAAACACCTATGGTCCTCAGTTTTATAATTTATGAGCAAGCGTTTGATTCTGTTGATAGAAGAGCTTTAGTAAAGGTTTTATCCTTGTATGGTATGCTAGACAAATACATTAAAGTGATTAGTGCTATGTACGAGAATAACACTGCTGCGGTTAAGGTAGGAAATGAGGTTAGCAGCTGGTTTTGTATTAAATCAGGAGTTAAGCAGGGTTGTGTTCTATCCCCCTTTATATGGATTATTTTGATGGACTTTCTTTTAACGAGCACAGGAAAGGCAATGGGAGACCATGGAATCAAATGGAGAGGAAAAAGTCTCCTGGACTTGGATTATGCTTTTGATTTAAGCATCCTAGATGAAAGTGTGAGCAAAATGAATGAAGTTTACAGTTTTTGCGAGTTCAGGTGCTAGAATTAGTTTGAAAATTAATGTTAGGAAGACTAAGTCACTAAGGCTAGGAATAAGTGAAGATGAAAAGGTGACGTTCGGTAATGAAAAGATTGATCAGGTGGGCAGCTTTACTTACCTTGGTAGTATTATTAGTAAAGATGGTGGGAGCAGTGAAGATGATAAAAATAGAATGCCAAGGCTCAGGGTGTTTTTTCACAGTTAAAAAAGGTCTGGAAGAATAGGAAGATAAGTCTGCAAACCAAGATTAGAATATTAGAAGCTACAGTGATCAAATATGGCTCTGAAGCATGGACGCTCTGAAAGGCGGATGAAGATTTGCTAGATGTTTTCCAGTGAAATTGCTTAAAAATTGTTCTGGGTACCCGGCTGACAGACCGTATTTCAAACAATAGGCTATACGAAAAATGTGGTTCAATACCGCTCTCTAGGGCTATAATGAAAGAAAGGTTGATGTGGTTAGGGCACGTTGTGCGGATGAAGGATGACAGACTGCCGAAGATTGTTCTTTTCGGCCAACCATCTAGGGCTAAACGGAAAGCAGGTCGTCCCCGTCTGGGGTGGGATGACGTCATAAAGAAAGATTTAAAGGAAATGGGAACTTCGTGGGCGGGTGTAAAAAGGGAGGCTTTGAATAGATTGGGGTGGAGGAAGAGCGTGCGTAGCTGTGTTGGCCTCAGGCCGCTTGGTGCTGCGGTGAGTTGTTAGTAGTAGTAGTAGTAGTATAATTTTGTATTCTCCATAATACGAAAACCCGTAGAGCACAAGTTGTCAGCCTTTAAGTTGTCATCCTTTTATGAAACTGAAATTAAAAATTAAACGAACATTGAATCCTCAGTCTCTTTTTCTTTATCCGATTGTCTCTATTTCTATTATTCTTGGTACTTGTTATCTCTATTCAGAAGACATATTTATACAGATAGCGATGGAGCACAGACATTTATTTGCGCAATGTTATTTGTGTAATGCTTCTGTTTATTCAATGAAAATTATTTAGAATGGAACTGTCTATTCTGAACTACCATGGGCCTAGGGCTTTTACAGCAAAAAAAAAATATTATTTTTATATTTTGCTTTATATCTTACCCCATTGTCTTTTACTCACAATTTTTTTTTTACTAGTCCATATCAATCGGTCACGTAGTTACACAAGCCTCTTATTCCTGTTTTTTTTTTGGGGGGGGATGGGGGAACTTTTACTCAAATTTTTTTTTACTAGTCCATATCCTGATCAATCAGGCACGTATTTACACAAGCCTCTTATTCCTGTTTTTTTTTTTGGGGGGGGGGGGCGGATGGGGGAACTTAAAACAGCAAAAATAGGCAAACTATTAAAAAAAGAAACGAAAAACGCTAAATATAGAAAAAGATAGACTTAGAAGGGAGAGACCAGCTGGGCACTTGCCCGCCACTGGTATACAAAAAAAAAAAAAAAAAAAAAAAAAAAAAAAAAAAAAAAAAAAAAAAACTAGAACGATATCCCTTAAATTTCCAATTCAAGTTCTTTTACTCTAATATGTGGGATTAATCATATGTATACATTGGTGTCAGAAATTATCTTGTATTTTCGAACCTTTACAAGGAAGGACATAACTGGATCAATGTTGAGGATAGGGAATCTCCTACCAACTCTCCCCCTCCTGTGCACAAGCATGACTGTAATCATACTATATCATTGCTATCAACTGAATAAAATATTCTAATTTACTTTTTGGAAAGGACGAGGAAAAAGAAAAGGTTACCATCATAATCTCCATGGTTGAAAACCCCAATTCTGAGGTTTACATCCCCCATCCCCTTCCCATCCCCCTTACACAAAAAGTTTGCTATCACGAGCGATTTGGCCAAATAGTGACCGAACCTATAAAAACGGAAGTTTGAAAACAGTAAATAAATCAAAGAGATTGTATATTTATCCTTATTCCATATACCTAAAATTCATTAACTTTAATATAACCCATGAAAACTATGAGTCTGAGAAAATTTGCCTTATTTTTAAAAAAGGGGAGAAACACCTTCAAAACGTCAGGCAATGTAAACAAATATCACCCCATCAGTTTCAGCCTGTGAGACTACCATACTATAGAGGTTTCAAGCACTTATTTATAAAATGTAGAATTTTGTTGATTTTTTTTTTTCAGAAGAAAGATCAAGTTTTTTTTATGTTGTTTTTTTTTCCCCAGGAGAGATCGTACCGAATCAATAGTCCTAGAAGATCAGGAGAAGGCTCATTCAAAGGGAAATCCAACGTTCTAGTACCCTTTTTCGGTGAACAAAAGTAATTAGGTTGGAAAAAAATATGAGTTTTCAGAAAAACTGCATTTTTGGTATCTATTACGTTTAATTACCTAAATATGACATCATACCACTGTCCTGACCCACCGACTGTGTCATGCAAAAGAGGTATATTCTGCCACTTTGTGAAGCAAAACTAAGATTTTCCCCCAAATCAAACCAACTTTCTTATGGATTGATAATTCTAAGACAGCATATTGATTTAATAGCATCAAAATTCTAGAATAAGAATTCCTAGTTTTTTTTTCTTAAAATCCCAGAGAATACCATTGAAACGAGAAAAGTTAATATGAAAATCAACTCTAGAAGAATTCAAAGCTGTTGCATTTAAGACTGATTGGTAGAATCAGTCTTTGTATGTAAAGCTTCATTAATATGAAATATATTTTAAATCTGAAATGGCCAATCCCCTATGATATTGATTTAATTTTAAATGCAAGTACTCTTTGCATTCAATTTATTTAATAGTCTCAATAATTACAAAACATTAATTTTTTCCAATCATTAAAAATCAAAATCAAAGAAACAGCGGTCACCAACAAAATTTGCCCTTGTTAAAGAAGCTGGTAAGTTATGTGAAATGACGTCATCTTGTACTCTCGCTGTAATTGGCTAACATCCAAAAGTCATCTGTTTCTCAAGAATCCATATAACAAACTCATTCGCTATTACATCTCACATCCCATTTATAAAGTAATTTTATTGTCAAGAGCAACTCGTAATTTTAATTTTGTGAAGCATTGAACAGTGAAATGGCTAGTGCGTTTGAGCTTGTTAAGAATTCTACAAAACGTTATAATACACGACCATCAAATAGGCTGTTAAATTTGAAGTTTGAATATGACTTTGACATAGATGCAGCTTGTGAAACTAAAAATGAGGCTTTAAGAAGATGCGGCTATGAGTTTTCTGACATTGAATCAGATGATGAGTGGAAAATGCCAGAAGAAATTTCGGAACATGAACTAAAAGCAAGGAAAGCCAGTCAAATTGCATTGGAAAAACGAAGAAAGGCACAGATGAATAGCGTCGGCCAAAAACCATTACAGACTGAAGAAAGGAAGAGCAGTATTGAGTCAAGGTATAACCGTAAAACAGAACCAGACAACACTGAACAAAAAGAACCGCACACCAAAAGACGACACAGAATATGTAGCAATAGCACTACTAGAGGTGGGCAGATCGCCAAAAATTACAGAGAGAGAAAAAAGAGCTATGTGCAAACTCTGAGAAATAGAATTGAAGCACTTGAAAAAGAAAACAGAATGATAATGGAGGAAATAATCCACTTTAAATTTCTTCAAAGTTGAATCAACATCTGGAACATTTTTTGGAAATTCTATGCCTTGGTGGCCAAAATCTTTGTCAAATTTATTGAAATTTACAGTATTTCCGTTTAAAAAGAAGACGCAAAATTTATTACCTTTGGACTTACTAAATTTTTTATTTTTCATTTTTCTACGTCAAATAAAAATATAAAACTAATAAAGCATCTTAATTATATTTAGGTATCCGCTAGATTTCCTTCCTGTTTTGTTTGTAGTGTAGTGGAGTATAGTTTTTAAGTGGAGTCCCACATTGAATCGAGTCTCTCGACGTAGTACAATTATCTTGTTTGAGGATGATGTAAACCTTTACAGCGATATCTCATTCCTAGTTGATGAGGCTCTTTTACAGGGAGACTTAAATGCATTAGTTAATCGGTACAATTCAAATTGTATGCTTATTAACCAGAGAAAATGTCAAGTGGTGAATTATCTAGCAAGAGCAGTAGAATGCCAGAATCACATTGATAATGTACAGGCATGCTCTCCTGATTTTGTCACGGATATCGATGTTATTTTCCATAGGTTTGAGACACAAGTATTAGATACCAGTTTTGTTCAGCGTAGAGGAAATGTCCAGAAATTATGTCTGTGAGGATGGCAACCCCCCGAGCCGTCAGGGCAAGCGTTGTAAGTTATACCCTGAGGGCACATGAGGTTTTTATAGAAAGGGTCGTCGTATAATTTTTGAGGGGAATCATAGGACTGGTAGTCAGAATTTCTAATGCCCTTTTTAGGAATCAAAGTGATTGGAGGGCAGCTACCCCCCTTCCCCCTTTTTTTTTATTTTAGACCAGGGCACTTCGTACATAACAGTTGTCGTAGAAACATCGAAAGGGGCTCATCTGATTGGAAACTGCAACGCCTAGTTCCCTTTTTAATAGTCGAAAGTGATTGGAGAGCAACCAGTCCCTTCCCCGTACGACCATCATTTCCCAATAAGAATTTTGAGATAGCCATTTTGTTCAGCGTAGTTGAAAGCTCCAGAAATAATGTATTTGAAGATAACAGCCCCCCAGACACCTCAGAACAAGGACTGTAAGTTATGCCCCGGGGCATAAAAAATTTAAATGAAAAGGGTTGTCGTATAGAGTTCGGAGGGGATTCATTGGATTGAAAATCAGAAGTTCTAATGCCATTTTTAAGAATCAATTGATAGGTGGGAAAATAATCGGTGAGAAACTACCCCCCCGCCCTTACGGTCTATTTTCCCCAAATGCATTTGATGGAAATTTTGAGATAGCTATTAGTTCAAAAACAGTCCAAATATTACATAACAAGGGCTTTGGAGTTGAAACAATCCCCCAGAGTCTGGGGGCAAGGGTGGTAAATTATGCCCCAGGATCATATAAACTTTTTGTAGCAGGAGTGGTTGGGTGAACTTAAGAGGAGGATCATTTGATTGGAAATGTAAAGTTCTAATTTCCTTATAAGAGTCAAAATTGATTGAGGGCAACTAGCCCTCCCCCTCCCCTTGACACCCTTTTTTCTCTAAACACATCCGATCAAAAAAGTGAGATAGCCATGTTGTTCAAAACAGTCCAAAGAGCACATGACAATGCCTTCAGGCACAACCCTCCAGAGTCCAGGGGCAAGGGTTGTAGTATTGACAGAGTGGTATGTTCCTTACCAGAATTACTACAAAATAAATACAACTGAGTACTAAAGGGGTCTGATAACCCAGGCCCTTTTCAAGCTTATTAAATAATATTTGACATATGACAACACACCCCAGAGAAGCAACAAGAAGAAGAAGAATAAAAATACTATGAAAATAGTTTTCATAGAGGAAAATACCATGGGCTAGATTCCGTTCTTTACTATAAATTTTATTATAGTACTACTTCAACCATGAACAAGGGAAACAAATTTTCAAAAGCGTAATTAAAAAAAAAAAACTTTTGAAAACAGAAGTTTTGAAAGAAAAGTAAAGGCCATATTAAACTTCAAATCAGTAGAAATAGTAACCTACAATAATTCAAACTCGATACGACCAGAAATTACAATTAAAGAATAAATGAAACCCCAGAACAAACAGAAATTAAATAAACAATCATACCAAATAAACATACAACAGGTACTAATATAAATGAAAAAATAAATAAGTGCCATTTTAATAGTCTAAAGTGATTCGAGGGCAACTAACCCCCCTCGAACGCCCACCATTTCCCCAAGTACATCCAATCAAAATATTGAGACACCAGTTTGTTCAATGTAATCGAATGGTCCAAAAATTATGTCTTTGATGATGAACCCCCCCCCCCCCGAGTTCTCAGGGCAAGTTATACCGTGGGAGCATATAAGGTATATATAGAAAGGGTGATCGTATAAAATTCGGAGGGGGCTCATTGGATTGGTAACCAGAAGTGCTAGTGTCCTTTTTAAGATTCTGAGCGATCAGAGGGCGGATACTCCCCCCCCCCCCCCCCCCCGGTTTTTTTTCTTGCGGCGGATGGAAACTTTGAGTTATCCATTTGTTGTCGTAGATACTTCAAAAAAGGTTCATTAGAATGGAAATTGAAAGGGCTATTTTAAATAGTCGAATGTGATTGGAGGGCAACTAACTCCCCTCCTACGCCCACCATTTTCCCAAACACATCCAATCAAAATTTTTAGATAGCCATTTTATTCAACGTAAATGAAAGGTCCGAAAATTATGTCTTTGAGGATGACCCCCCCCATCAGTGCCGTCAGGGAAAGGGTTCCCGAATAAGTATGGGTACTGTTCTGTTTTTCTGAAGAAACAGAAAAAAAATAAACAGGGCTTGAATGAAACAGAATAGAAACAGAACAGGTCAACAAAAAACAGAAGACCTGTTTCTGTTTGTTTTTGGTAAAAACAAAAAACAGCTGTTTAAACAGCTGTTTTTCAAACACCTAAAGCTTAAAGAAAAAAAACTGTAAATGATTTTGTAAAGTTTTTATTTATTATCAGTACTATTGCAGCATTTTTCCGCCAAAAATAAGGTTTTCAATAAAGTGGCGAAAAACTGTCTATACACACAATATCGCCATCCTTTTTTATGGTTATTTTCTTCCCTTTTCCCGTTCCTTTTTTCCAAAAATACACTTTTATGTTTGCACAGAATCTCCTTGAATATCCAAGCATACTAGTTATTTGAGACGTTTTGTAAATAAAATAATTTTCGTCGTCAAATTACACAGTCAGCTCAAAGTCATTAGAGTTTGAGCAGAGGGACAGTCTCCCCCTCAAGAATATGCTTTCCCCTTCCCCCATCCTGATGCTTAGAAGCAATCTGAAACAATGTATGAAAGAAGAAAAATGCACGAGAAAATGACACTTTTTACCGCCAAGTCGAAATTTTTCGTTGCCTCGCGGCTTAAAACAACTTTTTAAGGTTAATTGTTTCAAAGCAAATTTGTGTGAGAGACAAATCAAAAGGAAAATTCATGGTTTAAGGGTACTTTGCATATCTTTAAGGCACTTTGCGCTAGAAAATAATGTTCTAGGCCCTCAACCGAATTCAATCTTAAGTAAATATGTAAAATGAAATTTCTCAAATTCTGAATTTGAAAGAAACTTAGGCCATTTGCTACAAAATACTTTCTTTAAGCATGCTCTTCTCTTACATAGGTTTTCAAAGGGGTGCAAATACAAGAAAGATTGCACTTTTTGATAACTTACTTCGAAAATTTCTTTCGCTTTGCGGCAGAAAATACTTTTTCCAACCCATATACTTATGGTGCTTTCAAGCCCCCTGTTGTTTTTTAAATAAGCTGTTTCATATCTGGCTTATCAACCACAGAAAGTGGCAATTTGTCCTTAAACAGGGTTTTGCAGCAGAGCATCCGTAGACCAGCTTGTTTTGATCGATTGGAAATAAAGAACCGTTGTATCTCTGCTCTTCTTATTCCAAATTTCACTAATCCATTGCCCTGTGGGTCACTTGCTTTACTATCTGGAGCTTTCTCAAGGGAAGCAGCCTGACTTGATACATTTTTTTTTAGTTGGTTTGGGTTTTTTATTTGCTGCACCAGCCGCATATGCTTTATCTTTGTGCATATCAATTGTGTGCTTCCTTTTAAGATAGTATATAAATATCATGGAAGAGACTCCCTTAGCCTTTAGAGACGCTCTTCAGAAGTTGCACCAAATTCTCTCTTTGCTTCCTTTTCCGTAGGGTACCTAGAGAGATGTCTTGGAACATCCAAGTCACCATCAGAAAATGACATCATTCTTGTCTTAAAACAAGGGTTGATTTTAGGAATTTTTTTTTGCAAAATTAGAAGCACCTTCCAGTACCCTACCATTTTGAAAATTGCACCTCCAGCAAAATATCTGACCTCTTTTACCTCAGTGGCGTAATTAGGGGGAAAGGGGCCAAATTCCCCCTGAGCGGTTTCGTTTGTGCAATGAGCAAAGAAAACCTGCCGGCAAATAAAAGCAAAATTACAGCTTCTTAATACGGTTTCCTAAAA
>JAQQPU010000315.1:0-48967 GCA_029168905.1 Artemia sp. Kazakhstan ARC1039
GCAAACTCTCCCTTACAAACCCAACATATTTTTTGATTTTTAATCGCGAGACGATCCTCTGCAGACAGCTCCATTGGATAATGCGTATTTCTCAAACGAGAAATAGCACCATTAGCCGTGCCAATCAGTTTAGTCAGTGCCTTGACCATGCACTGGGGCCCCTCATCCAATGTTTCAACTATTTCTAACAACCGTATGGTGTTAGAACTGTCTCTTTGCGCGTGGGCGTAGGACACTGCAATAGCCAGATGTTCTTTGACTCTGTTTGGATATTGGGGGTCATTCATCTCCACCAGCTTAGCTTCACAGTCTAAAGATATTTTGTTGCACTGGAGAAGGGTGTTTTGGAAATTTTTGAATCGTAGAATGGCCCTATCCCCTGAAACCGTTTCCACTGTCTGATAGCCATGTCGTCTACAATGCTTCATATGATCCCGTTGATTCATATCACTACGGAATCTAGAGAGGCATGTAGGACAGTAGAAACATTCCCCCCTACGCTTACCCTCCCCCAGAACTCTACTAATGTCAGTGATAGGGTTAAAATGACCGATTGCGTTCGGTTGACTAGGTGGCGTGTATAGCAACCAAACCCAGTGTTTAACCAAATCAACTGACGGGCTCCTTATGGGGAAGACCACCCCCTTCTTTTTAGAGCGAACCCCATCTTCAAATTCTGTTTCGTATTGTACCACAGTAACGCCGATATTTAAGTGGGCATTAGCCCTTTCAAAAATATCAATGGATCGTAGCGTTACTGGGTATTTTCCCTCTAAACAAGAAAAATCTACAATGGGGAAATGGGACCTATCCTTCCCATGTACAGCCCAGTGATCTAAATTCGTCTTGGTAGCGTCCCGAGCTAGAGGCTCGTATGCTGATATGAGGAAAGCATATCTGAAACACATTTGATCTGTTTCAAAACAAATCCGCTGGACACCTTGACAACCTACTAGATCTGGACTATAATTTAAAACTACTGACCTCTCAGACCCCCCGCCTGCCCCCCCTCTTAAAATAAAATCTTTCTTAAATTTACAAATATTTACACTTAAATTTTCAACAAATAAAACTACTGAGCCACTCCCATTTTCATTAAAGTTCTCGAGATGCGTTATAATTTGTCCTACCCACTCACTAAAAACTCCCTCAAAATTTTCTAAATTTGAATAAACCAAACGCATCTCGGAATGTATAAAATGATAATAAACCTCGCTTTTCCCCTCATTCAAATAAAAAACCTTTAAAACAAATGAAACCTTAATTGAATCCCTACCTCCCCACAACTGAATTTGATTCTCCAGAAGTGCACGAATTTTATCTACATATGCATGCACAATTTCTACAGGGTCATAAACAAATTTTCCCCCCATAAGTGTATTAAAAGGATCCCCAAACGTCGCAGTGAAAACAACTATATTATTTAAAATTATATTCGACAATTGAAAATCGGGAAATGGTGTACCCCCCTCCCCCTCTTGTATATTATCCCCTCCCCAAAGTTGTTCAACAATATCTGGCGAATGCTCCACTTCAGTTGTTCGAAGTGGAGTCGTTAGGGTATCGGAGGTTGGAGGGTTCCCTGTTAATTCCCGGGTAAAATCGTCTAAAATTTGCAAGGTATTTTGGCTCAAGTCCCCCTGTTCAACTGTGCTACTATCTACATTAAAATAATTAGTTAAAAAATCATCGATATTTTCAGGTATTTCATTAACGATACCTTGCCAAGACATTTCATTTTCACGATACTCCAAAGATGCATCTTCTTCTCCTTCTCCAACTGACGAGCAGGGGGGAGATGGCGAGTATGGAACCAGGACAACCTATAAATGAAAAAATAGCTTATTTTCAAAGTGTTCAAATCATCCCTACTGCCTTTAAAATTTGGATTATTATTGCTTAATAACATATGGTTAATTCAACTGAAGATAATCTAAGATATGACATAGAAGGCGACAATTTGTTCGTTTATTTTCAAAGTGTTCAAATTTTATTTATTTTTTTTTGGCGCTTTTCGGAGCCACAGCGCATCCCTGTGGTGCCTCTCTGGCCCACAGCGCATCCTGCGGCACTTCCCTGACCCGTGGCGCTTCTCGGGCCCGCGGCGCTTCCCCCGGCGCTTCCCTAACCTTGCCCCACAGCGCTTCCCGGACCCATCGGTGCATTCCGGGCTCCGCGGCTCCCGGCCAAGCCTCCTCATAGAAAATTGGGTTTAAATAAAACGGCAGTTTATAACGCAAAGGCAGTTTTCTATGAGGAAATTATGTCCGGGATATAGTATCCCTTTTCGGCTTCACTACGAGCCGATTCAGCAGACTGCTGAATGTATGCGATAACAGTGACCTGATTTAAAAGGGGGAACAATGTCATTTAATATCTCTGACATAATTTTACTGTGATGAAATAAAAGGTTTACTTCTAGGTCACTTAAAACTATAATATTCTAGCAAAAATAGCATTTGTGATAAAAAGGTTCTCTAACAGTAAACTAGAAAATTAGCTAAAAATATTATTATGAGAAAGCGAAGATGTCTACAATGGAAAATTGGAAAGATTAGAAAACGAGCGGTTTCATTGACATGCAAAAAATTACATTATATTTAGATATCTCCGAGGGAGGGGGGAGCAGAGAAATTTAAAACAAAGGGTGTGGGATTATAGAGAAAATAACATTTTTTAAATATCTCTGAGACAAACTTTTACAGTGTTGAAAAATAGTGAAAAAGAAAAGACTAAAAAAACATTGGAAGAAATAGATAGGTAGGTAGGAAAAAATACTTACATTTGCATAATCCGTCTGGGCATGGGTGCCCGAAGGACCAGGCGAAGCATGTTGTATCGTCGGTGGATCTTGTGTTGGTGGGGCATCGACTTTACCAGGAGTGGAACTCGCCATCGTGTAGGAAGCTGCCCATTCACTTTTGAATTTCCTGCTAGTGGATGGACCATCGACGTCACAATCCTGCGCAGATTGGGCTGCGGCTTGATCAGGTAACACTTGTTTAGGAGGCTTCGGCCATCTACCATATTGCCGGACAGTAGCCTTCGCAGGGCCCGCATTATTGGCCCTCGCTTTCTTAGCGGGTGGCGACGACAGACATTCTTCACAATTGGCCTTAAAAAGAAGAGAAAAAAGTTAGTATTGAAATAATTTGCCCCTTTATTTTAAAGAAAGAAAGTTATTAACTACAATTTTGTTTAGAAAAGAATTTATCACTAAGAAGCCCCCTCCCCCTAAACCCAAAAGCAAAGCAAAAAGTAAAAATTTCGCGAGAAATATAGTTGGCTCAGAAATCAAACGTTTTTATTGCACAACATGTGAAAAAATAAATCTTGACAAACAGTAGTCTGTAGTCTTAGGATAGAAATCAATGTTTATATTTTTACCATTTAAATATTCCAGTCTATAGGCTTTAAATAAGATAAAAAGATTGTTAACATAAAGCTTATATGCCTAAAATTTGCGATCATAGGTAAAAAGGCTATTCAATTTACGCATAATAAAGCAATGTATCTTTTTCTTAAACCCACTACCCCCTTACTTTTCACGCGAAGAAACAGTTTGTTTTCATTCTACACTGGTGGCGGTAGAATTGAAGGCACTGCCCTCCCCCTTTACACATAATTTACTTACAACGAAGCTGTTAGAAGCAATGTATTGCCCCCTCCCCCCCCCCCTTTCACATAATGTACTAAATATATTATTAAACTTAATTTGAAAATAATCTCTTTCACCGCTTCTCTGACAAATACAAGGTTACGAAACTACAAGCTTAATATACAACAATATCTTTTTGCTTAAAACTGTTTTAATTTGACAGCCAAAACAAAACCCTTTGACTTTGGCTGCCGCGTTCGTAAACACACCGGAAAGAGGGGATGACAAGCTAATTATATGCTTGTGCGGAAATGTATTGTCAAAACCAGAGCGGCATTTTCATTAAAAATTGACCGAAGTCAATGGTCGCTTTTAGCTAGGATATAGAACACTTAAAATTGCATAAATTTAACGAAATGGTATTTCCATTTGCGAGAGTTTTGTTGTAAAACAGTGAGGGGGGGGGTTAGGTTTCGAGGGTAAAAAGAATATATTTTATATTTTCCATTGATTATAATGATGTTTGTATGGTTTGGGGGGGGGGTGAGGGATGAAGGAATATATTTACGTTTTAGCTGAATATACTGGAGGATGTCCAAGGAAAATTCGTTTGAAAATGAAAATGCACTTACATTGCTAATTGCGGCTGTCAATGCTTCTAAAGAGTTAAATTTATCCATTGTAGTTGTTTGCACTATGTCAAAATACTTTCTGATAATTGAATCATATTGCATGTCCGTTATATATGAAATCTCAAAGGGTGAATTGTTATGTAACGGGGAAATCATATGTAAACAAGCCCTCTGATTGGCTGAGAAGGGGAAAGTAACCGACTCGCTGATTGGCTGAGAAGGAAACACGTGATCTAACTGTTTCCGGGAGAGTCATAACATTTGCTGAGAGCAACAGTAATAAATACTATTATTGGATCATAACATTTGCACCGAGAGCAACAACAAGAAGGAAGTGTCATTGACCTGCCCCCATTAGACTCAATAATCCATGAACGGGACAAAGTTTCTGTTTTTCCATTCTCACTGACAAAATCCATAAAAACATCAAATAAATGTGACAAAGTTTCTGTTTTTCATTCTCACTGACAAAATCCATAAAAACATCAAATAAATCGACCAACATACATAACCGTCCATGAAAACAACCATCAATGTGACAAAGTTCCTGGTTTTTCAAGTGAGAAAAATTCTGTTTTTTCATTCTCACTGACAAAACCAGAAACCACGTGGTTCGTACCGGAGTCAATAAGGCCCTTCTACTCCCGTAGAAAAACTTCCAGCAGAAAATTTGCCCCCCTCCCCACCCGAAAATGTGTGCATACATCCCAATAACAAATACTATGTCCAAACAATAGGCAAATTTATAACCTAGACATTTCATCTGGGCCAGTGGGGGGTGGGGGTTTTTAATGCTATACCTGAAGGCATATTTATTGGGCCTTTCAACTATAATGGCCAAAATGGCTATCTCAAAGTTTTGATCGGAGGATTCTGGGGAAAAAAGGGGTGGGGGAGGGGGCCTAGTCGTCCTCCAATTTTTTGGGTCACTTAAAAAGGGCACTAGAGCTCTTAATTTCCATTCAAAAGAGCCCTCTCTAAATATTATAGGATCACCAGGTCCATACGATCATCCCTGAAAAAAAACAACAAGTAAACACGCATCCGTGACCTTTCTTCTGGCAAAAAATACAAAATTCCACATTTTTTCTGATTGAAGCTTCTAACCTCTACAATAGGATTCTTTGATACGCCGAAGCTGATGATGTGATTTTCATTAAGCTCGCTGGATATCTAGGGGTGCTTCCCCCCTTTTTCAAAAATCAGGGAAAATGTCTCAGGCTCGTAACCTTTTTTGCGTAAAACTAAACTTAATAAAATTTGTATATTTGAAATTGGCATAAAAAGGCAATTCTTTTTATATATCTATTGGTATCAAAATTCCGTCTTTTAGAGTTTCGGTTACTATTGAGCCGGGTTGCTTCTTACTTACAGTTCGTTACCACGAACTGTTTGGCAAATGAAATAATTTGAAGAATCATACTTACGAGCATCTCAGTAGTAATGTATCTATTGATACTAAAAATACATGAAAAAATACATGAAATTGCACAAGATTGTACTGTTTGACGTAGACATTTTTAGGAGCCAATCAGAGAGAGAGCGGAGGTTACTCCATATACGATAACTTGATTGGTGATTGGGATTTGAATAAAAGGAATGGTTTTCATTACAATTCATATTAGTAAGAGAATTGAATTAAGAGAGAATAGTTTATTTGAGAGGACATTAGTAGAGAAAAATGAGTGATGCATTTACATTATCGGAGATTAATGATGGAGCCGGCAGCAGCAGCAACGATATACGAGTACGCATTGTGGCTGTGGAAATAACCGGTGGCTGTAGACTATGCCTTGAATGGGACGATATGCATGTTAGATACGTGATATCATTAAGCAAATTTAAGCAGGAGGAGCAACTATGTTTTGCTGGAAAAGTGAATATTCTCCATATAAATAAACTTCGGTCAGCATTAGATGTCCTATCGAAATATATTGATGAGAACAAAATGCATCAGTGAATATTATTATTGTAATTATGCTCAATAAAATTGTTTCTAAATCAAAGGTTATTTTTCTTTCTATAGTAGACTAGCGTATATTTTTAGAGTAGAAAAAATTCTGGTTAGTCTGTAGTTGGTTGTGAGAGTGTTAGGACTCTAAAAAAATGGATAGATTTGAGAAAGAGCGAATCATGAGGAATCTAGTGCTGATGGAAAAACGTTTGATTCTAGATGACGATTTTCTAGAGCTGTCTATTCAAAGGAAGATATTTTCTCGGGGTATGCTTGTCGATATAATGAAAACTGATTCTCCATCATTAGACTATTGTATGAAGCTTCTACATCGTGGTCCGAATGCATTTACGCAATTTATTGATATATTGATCACGACACAGCAAAATGATATTATGGATATGCTTTTAAACATTAGTTTAGAAATTTAGGACTTTTTTTCATGAGAAAGATGGTGTTCAAGGATGATTTACTTCTCTCTCTCTATCTCAGACAATTTTTTGTGGTTGCTAGCTCAGTTTCATTGTGGCAGTGAGAGTGTCAACACATGAAAAATGTTCCATACATGTCCCCTATGTACGTAAAACACTGAGCAGTTGGTCATCATGTGAGAATTGCACAATGATTGATGAGTATGATGAAAAGTGTAGATTATGCAACCCATGTAAATTGCATAGAGGATATGCTGTACAAATTAAAGGTTGTAATTCCTGTCTTGAAGAGGTGTGTGACTCTCATCCTAGAGGGCACCTTTGCTCCAATTATCACTATGATAAATTTAATCAGTGGGAGAATACATATCCCGGTATGATTGGAAAGAATCCTAAGCGTGATTTTAGTTTATTGCTAAGAGATTGGTGTCGTCGTGGTTTTAGATTGTTCTGGGAGGAGGAGCCGGGTCAGCGATTCAACTGTTGGAACAACAAAAGAATATGGTTTCTACGTCATCGTTGTGAAGACAATGGGTGTTATGATTATAAGCCCATTGATTTTTATTTGGTTGTGACGGAATGTGATTCGACACTTGAGGACACTGTTTGTGAAATTGCTTCAAATAAGCAAATTGAAACATGTGAATTCTATAGAATGAATGAGAATAGTATCATTGACTATACAAAGAGATATGACAAGAGTGAAGTTACACTCTACTGTAGAAAATGTGACCCTGACATTGCAGTACATCAGGATCAGTATACTGTGAACTCAGATAATCTACCTGCACTAGTTGTTGTCGACAAATACCTATACCTAATAGAAGATGAAATCTAAAGAGTAGGAAAGTCGTTTAATCATTTATATAAATTTTTATCATTTATTAATAAGCAATTTCACATACATTATTGGAACATTTTATTCGTAGGGCACTAAAATCAATATTAAATACGGTTGTATATTTTCCACTAGAAAGTCGTTCAATCGAGGTAAGTCAACGTAGATGTCGAGAAACTGCTTGTAGGTGTAGCCACGACATCTGAACATGAAAAAGAGTAGTACATGAAACCCAAATGTCTTAGTCGTTACTCTTCGTTGATTTTGAATAATGGTTTTCCCACTGTTTTCAATAAAGTTGCTGATGTATGGAGTGTAGAATTTATACGATGGGCCAAGAGGATCAAAAAATTCAATATTCTTCGCTGTTTGAAAGATGCACAGTCAATGGCCAGTCTTCAAAGTCGATGGACTGCTATTAACAATGATTAGGGTATTGTTAACACTTGGAATTTTTCAATGAAGTCCGAAGGTATACAATAGGACTTTTACTGGGACATGTATGGATCCATACTAAATACGTTGATTATTTGGTTTGTGTTCATGGTGCTAGGTCTAGTAGAACACTGCCGTCGGGTGTTATTTCCCAATAGGTTTCAAATTGACTCAGTGATATTAGCGTGATACTCTCAGTCAAAGCATCGGCAAATGTACACTCTAAACGTAAATTCCCTGTTCGTACTATGCTCATATCCTGAGTCCCCGAAAAGTCCAAAACAATTACCCCATGATTTTTTGAAAACATTGAATCAGTTGTTCCATTTTCAAATAGTTGAGAGTCATTATCTAGGGATTGCATGGTCAACTCGTACAGAGTTCTATAGGATTTTTTGTCAAATGATAGAGTGTACAGTGGAATACCATTCACTTTGCACACAAGACTAGATAGACCAAAAAAATTAAAATCATGGGGGGATTCAGTCCAGGATCCAACGGCACTGCCACTCTTCACAAAGGCCAAAGCCAATTTTGATGGGATTTCTCCATTGATAAATAATGAATCGGTATAGCTACGAGAATCGGTGGCAATGTGACGTTGATTGGTGATTGTATGGGGGACAAGAAGTTTAATGTTGTTACCATTGGCCCTTAGCTTTTCCACTGCCAATGCAACAGAGCTCATAACCTGTTGTTTTCAGATGTGGAGAATTGACGATGTGATAATGAAATTTGCATCGGGTGCTGCAGGAAGTGTTTTTCTCAATATGAAATTCGATGGGGCCAGCTGTAACTTTATGTCAATCTTGACATTGGGGGGTAGCCATTGGGATATATTGAATATCTCATGATTTAATTTTCCAACCAGATGATACTCCTGGGTCACTGCAGTAGTCAACTCGCCGTCAGTATCAACAACTGATCGATATTCATAGCCCAATGATTGTCCTCTCAACTCCTTGTATGCCTTTGGTGTCATCATCATAAATTGTATGTAGCTTGCATAGTTGGATAAATTATTACTAGTGCTCACCAATGTTCCATTAATAAATAAATTAAATTGTTTGAAGATATTGTGTATAATACAGTTCTCTCAGGAGAGACCGTCGGCATCATAGCAATTTCAAAAGGTTTGGCTGTTATTACATGCCATTTTCAGCCCATCCTTCAACAACAACAACAAGATGTCTAATAAAAAAGTAGTATTCACTTGTCCTGATATTGACTGCTATGTTAATACTCTTGGCCCAAGACAACAGGGCAATGGAATCGACTATTACAAAGGTCACTCTTCAATGTCTGGCTATGGTCTTGGCAGTTGGTTTGCTAAGTTGTTTCGCTCTTCACTACCACTGGCTAGAAAATATCTTGTACCGGCTGCGACAGATTTTTTATCCTCTACACTATACGATTGGGGCTCTGGCAAGGATTTTAAAAAAAGTGCTACAAAAAATCTTAGGTCCAGTGCACGAACCCTTGGTGAGAGATTAAGACAAAATGGTAAAGGCTTAAAAAGGTCGAGAAACAATGCATCACTCATCAGTCTCTACTAAGGACGGCAACGAAAGACGTCACAACTCTTGTCAAAGAAACGAAGGAAAAGGCCGACACGTACTGTAAACAGAAGAAGAAGCCCCAGGAAGAGAATTGTTAGATCGAAACTAGATTTCTTCTCTTAAGATGTCCTACCTACCGCATAAGGATTCTCAACCTTCAATCACCGCCTCATTAAATCTATTCAATGCTGAAAATGTTGATGTGAGTGTCAAGCATGGATGCTATGAATAATTTTATCCTCAACAACCCCTCTCCGATAATATTCACTTTCAAATTTATTCCAATGAAGACTACTTTATGGACAGGTCTTCAACATCTATAGATTTACAAATGAAAGTCCGCAAATCCGATAATACAATGCCAATTCGGGCCGACGGAATATCCTATGAAAATTGTATATTACATAATTTATTTCGTCAAATCAGTGTCTACATCAATGGCACGCTGGTGAGCACAAGCAATAATCTCTCAAATTATACAAGCTATATGCAATTCATGTTGATGACACCCAAGTCATACAAGGAATTGAGAGGCACCTCCAATGGATATGAATATATTACTAATACTGATAGTAGAGATGCACTTAAAAATGCTACAACTAGTGAATTACATCTAGTCGGAAAAATATATCATGAAATATTTAATATACCCCAATGGCTGCCGCCACATGTTAAAGTGGATATAAAACTAACGCTTGCACCATCCAATTTCATATTGAGAAAAGAACTTGCCGCCAATCCTGATGTAAGTCTCTCCCTCACCTCGGCAATACTTCATGTACGCAAACAACAGGCTATGAGTTCTGTTGCTTTGACAGTGGAAAAACTGAGAGCCAATGGAAATAATATTAAACTACTTGTTCCTCATACAATCACCAATCAATGTCATATTGCCATGGGGTCACGCACCTTCACCCATTCATCCTTTATCAATGGCGAAATTCCGTCAAAACTCGCTTTGCCATTTTTAAAAAACGCTAGTGCAATAGCATCGTGGACTGGATGCCCATATAAATTCGAGATGTTTGGACTTTCATCTCTTGTGTGCAAAGTAAACGGCATCCCACTCTACAATCTATCTTTTGATAAATCCTATAGAACATTGTATGAGTTGACCATGCAAACCCTAGATCATTATTCGCAACTATTTGAAAATGGTATAACCGAAGATATGTTTGCTAAAACACATGGTATCATTGTACTGGATTTGTCTGGCACACAGGATATGAGTATAGTACGTACGGGGAGTGTGCGTTTAGAGTGTACATTTGCTGACCCATTGGCTGAGAGTATTGCACTAATCTCACTAAATCAATATGGAACCTATTAGGAAATCACTAACGAAGGCAGTGTTCAAATAGACTTGGCGCCATGAAGACCAGTCAAATAATCAATGTATTTAATATGGATCCCTACATGTCCCAGTACAAATCCTATTGTCTGCCCTCGGACTATCTTGGAAAAATTCAAAGTGTCAACAATACCTTAATTATTGTTAATAGCTGTCCGTCGACTGTGCTGACGGGTCATTGGCTGTGCATCTTTCAAACAATGAAGACGATTGAATTTTTTTATCCTCTTGCTCTACCCTATACATTTGACACACCCCACATCAGCAACTATATTGAGAGCAGTGGGAAAACTATTATTCAAAATCGGAAGAGAGTACAGGATCTAACGACTAAAAGCTGTGGCTTCCATGCACTACTATATTTTTTGTTCCGATGTCGCGGCTATACTTACAAGCAGTTTCTCCACATTTATGGTGACAATCCACGTCTGAATGACTTTCTAGTGGAAAATATCCTTTCAGACCTGTATAATATTGATTTCAGTGCCCTAAGAATAAAGTGCTTAAAAATGTTTGTAAATTTGTTTATTAATAAAATGCATATATATATACATCAATGTCATTAAATCGTCACTTTAGATTTCTTCTTCTTCGGTGTATAGGCAACTGTCGTGAACCACTAATGCTGGTAAATCATTTGGATTCACTGTATATTGATCTTGATTGACTGCAAAGTCAGGGTCACATTTTCTACAGTACAATGTAACTTCACTCTTGTCATATCTCTTTGTATAGTCAATGATACATTTGCATTCATATTATGAAATTCACGAGTTTCAATCCGTCTATTTGAAGGAATTTCACATACAGTGTTTTCAAATGGTGAATCACATTCGGTAACTGCCAAACAAAAATCACTTTGTTTATAGTCATAGTAGGCAGTGTCGTCACAACAATGACGTAGAAACCAAATTGTCTTGTTACCCCAAGAGTTGAAACGTAGACCAGATTCTTCCTCCCAGAATAATTTAAATCCACGACGATACCAATCTCGTAGAAATAAACTAAAATCGCGTTTGAGATTCTTTCCAATAATAGCGGGGTAAGTGTTCTCCCACTGATCAAATTTATCATAGTGACAATTGGAGCACAGGTGCTCTCTAGGGTGAGAGTCACACACCTCTTCAAGACATGAATTACATCCTTTAATTTGTACTGCATAGCCTCTATGTAATTTACAAGGATTACACAATTTATCTTTTCACTATAGTCATCAATAATTGTACAATTCTCACATTGAGTCCAACTGCCAAGAGTGTACATGCACAGTGGACATGTATAAAACATTTTTTGGTTTCCGATGTCAACTCTCTCACAGCTAAAACGAAACTGATCCTCGTTCGATAAATTCAGTGAGGGGAAAGAAGAGAGGAGTAACTCTGTGGCGTCACCTCTTTCGAAGGAGGAGCCATCTACATTGAATCCATTGGCAATGTTTTCAAAAGTGTATCCACGATATGATTTTGCTTTGTTCCAATTAATATATCAATAAATTGAGTATAAGCATTTGAGTCACATTTTAAAAGTTTCATACAATAGTCCAATGGGGGAGAATCAGTTTTCACTATATTGTCAAGTGTTTCCTGACGAGAGAATATCCTGCGTTGAAGAGATAACTCGAGGAAATCATCATCCAAAATCAAATGTTTTTCCATAAACACTAGATTTGATCTAATTCTCTCTTTGTCAAATTTATTCATTTTTCAATCCTTTCACTCTGACTGCTGACTCTAGACTGGCCATGATTCGTTAGCCCTAGCATTCTGATCTGGACGAACAATAACAACAAAAACAAATAAATCGACCTTGAAACATCCATCAAAGTGAGAAAAATCTTGTTTTTCCATTCTCAGTGAGAAAAACCATAAAACAGACATAAATTGCTGTTGACATCCATGAAAAACAACAAATAAATTGACCGACACACATAACCATCGAAGAAACATCCATTAAAGTGAGAAAAATCCTGTTTTTTCATTCTCACTGACAAAAACCATAAAAACAGACATAAATTGATGTTGACATCCATGAAAACCAACAAATAAATTGACCGACACGCATAACCATCCAAGAAACATCCATCAATGTGAGAAAAATCCTGTTTTTTCATTCTCACCGACAAAAACCATAAAAACATGCATAAATTATGTAAAAAAGTTGTAGGTGACAGCAGGGGTGACTCGTAAGATCAATAAGGGCCTTTATACTCACACTTCTGTGTATTTCTATGACATCCCTGTTACTTCACGTGACACACCTACGTCTTTAAAAGATCAGATAGGGAAATTAAAATTGGATTTTCGTGACAGCCATAGGAAATTAACATGGGATTTTTAAAGGTCAGATAAGTGGAGCTACCAACCCCTCAAGCAGTCACACCTACACAATGTGGTCACCGGTTCTATTAAAGGCAAAACACTTGGCAAGACTCCCATGACACACCCCTCTGGACTCTCATGACGTCACGCGATTTACCCCGTTCTAAACGTTCAAGTATAATATGCTTGACACATTTTATGTAACCCTGCGTCCATAACCCACGGTGAATCCGCACTTGTAACTTAACGACAGCACACACCTTACTTAATGATTGCGCATCACTGTTACGTAATACTTTTTTGCCAATTTATTTTTTCGCCTGAAATGCTCGACACATTTTTGCTTTCTTTAACTTAATGACGCCGCAGACTTTATATAAGGTCACTTAATGATTGCGCAACCATCACTGCCAGATAATACACTTTTTAGCAGCTTATTTTTCACCCGAAACGCTCAACACATTTTTTCTTTTTTTAAATTAATGACGGCGCACACTTTATATGAGGTCACGTAATGTTTGCGCATCCACCACTGCCAGATAATACTCTTTTTAGCAGGTTATTTTTCGCCCGAAACATACAACACTTTTTTAGTCCTTTCTTTTTTTCGTTACTTCTTTGGCTCCTCCAGGACTCAAAAGGTCATTCCCATCCAATGGATTCTCTCTCTCTCTCTCTCGCTCTCTCTCTCTTTCTCCGTCTCTGTCTGTCTGTCTGTCTGTCTCTCTCTCTCTCTCTCTCTCTCTCTCTCTCTCTCTCTCTCTCTCTCTCTCTCTCTCTCTCTCTCTCTCCCTCCCTCCCTCTCTCTTCCACTCTCCCTCTCTCTTTGCATGTGTGTCTGAGTGGATGTTTGTATCGACACACAAAGAGACAACACACACACAAACGACACAAACACAGAGACGATACACACACATACGACGCACACACACAGACGACATACACATAAAGACGACATACATATAGAGAGAACACACGCACAGGGACAACGCAAACACACAGACGATACACACACAAAGATGACAAACACACAGAGTTGAATCACACACAGAGACGACACACACACAGAGACGAAACAAACACAGAGACGACATACACACAGAGACAACATACACATAGAGATGACATAAACACAGAGACGACACACACATAGAGACGAAAACACTGAATTCTTGATCAGCATGCCTAAGACGCTAGGCAGGCATGCCTTTCCAAAAACTAACCTGACAAGTATGTGTCCAATAAGAGAGTCCATGCATACTCCTGCCATTTACCCGTGCCCAAGCCATTCAAACATTTGCCTCTTAATTACTTGGACTATCTGTCTTGACTTTTCTCTGTCCTACAGTTACCCAGCGTCTTGATGCAACCTATACAACCTATTATAAAATACTTGATAACTCTCTCTCTCTCTCTTGCTCCCTCTCTCTCTCTCTCTCTCTCTCTCCCTCTCTCTTCTACTCTCCGTCTCACTTTGCATGTGTGTCTGAGTGGATGTTTGTATGTTTCCGTGTCTAACTCTTTGTGATTGTTATATCTTTCTTTCACTAAGCCTGTTTAGGTTCGATTAGCGTGGCGCACCACGTTAAATTTACCTAAATGTACCTAACTTTTTGTTATATAGTGATTTTAGCCTATTTTGGCACTGCAGGTGTGGGCGGTTCTAACCAATAACAAGCTGAACATGATCCATGAAAGCAGGTTCCACACCTGGGGTTTAGTCTGTTGGAAAAAAATGGATTGTGTCTATAACCGATCTGAAGTTCTTTTCAATATTTCTAACTCTCTCCTACTTTTTCAGAGTCCAATTTCTTCAAAGAAAATAAATCTAAAAGACAACGATAACCTACTGGAAGAGCTAAAAGCAACCAAAGAAGATATTAAAACGAACTTTCAACTCAAATGTCATGAAGTAATTCAATTAAAACAGGAACTTGATCACTTTCAAAAAGTTCCAGAGAACGCCAAAAGAAAAACTCCCGATGAAACTCAAGTTTCTTCAATGAGAGTTGAAACCCAACTTCCAACTGCTCTATCTGGAAATTCACTAGACAAGACAAGATATGGGACAGCTGCGTCGCGTCTAAGTGCAAACATAGAGTACCATTGGTACAGCCGCATTAATAAAAAGATAATAATAATAATAAAATAATAATTTTCAATTCTATAAGAAATTCCAAGTCAGAAAAAAAGAAAGAAGAAAAGTGCTACTAGAAACATAGTTTTTCTGATATTAAAATCACGACTAACAAAAAAAATGGAAAAATTTTATAAGTCCCAAAAATTTCAAGTCTGAAAACAGAGCTACTACAAACATTATTTTTCTAATAGTGAAAGTCACGACTAACATATCTATATTATTCTCATTTTGTATTTCGAAAATATTAAATATGAATTTTTTATGTTTTAAGTATGTTTCATTTCATCTTAAGACATGTTAAAAGATTTCTATGGAATAAAAAAATAATATAAAAGTTAAAAAAAGAGTAAAAATTAAACTTAAAAAAAAATTGAACTTAAAAAAAGTACTAAAAAATGAGGAGGAGAGACCCAAAAGGGTAAGAACATTTTATTCCTGGGGGGTGGTGATTTTTCGTGGGACATATTTTGTAATCTTAAAGTCTATACATATTCATTATAATAACTAAATAATTTTTATATACATAACATATATAAAACATTACTCACCTCTTTTTCAGAATCACAACATTTCCTTTTCTCCGATATTTTATTCACTTAATTTATTTAATCTACACTATTCAAAGGGATTCTGTCAATAGATCTATATCCCACTTTATATAGGGTATTTTCCAAGGCTATGGGATTTTCTCATCTTTGACCCCCAATTCTAAAATCAATAATAACAATCTCGTTAAGTAAATCAGTTAAGTAACTAGGTTTTACCCCAAGGTCTTGCTTGTTGAGAAACTAGTTAGGTTTTCCCAAAATCTTAAATTGTCCACATACATACTATGTAACTAAGGTTTTTCCCAAGGTCTCCCCCTGTTGACAAAAACATTTCTGGGTTTTCCCCTGTGACCTTGAACTTGGGACTCAGGGACTATGTACTCCCTACCAAACGTGTATAGCAGCAAGGTAAATATAACCCCACTCCCTACTGATTTTCATATTCAATTTAAGTTTCACTCGTTTTTCACTCGATATTATGTTTGTTTACATTCATTGTTTATTTAATTTCTGTTCGTTTTAAGTTTCATTTATACTCCAATAGGATTTTTTTCGTTTTAAGCTTGATTTTCATTTTCAATCTCAGCATTACTCGCTTTTTATCTGTTTATTCATTTATATTATTACTTGTTGTGTGTTTTTTTCTATGATTGCTTATTTAATCTCTGTTCGTTTTCGGTTTCATTTATTCTTTAATAGTAATTTATGGTCATTTTGAGTTTGAATTTTAACAGGTATTCGTATCTGCTGAGCTTAAGTTTAAAATGGACTTTACTTTTCTATGAAAAACTTATTTTTCGGAATGTTTTTTTTTTAATTAATTTTTGTTCGTTTTTGATTCCTAAAAGTTTCAAGTTTTTAAAAATTCCTTATTTCAAAATCAAACTCTAATAAAAATCGAATGTTCATCAAAGTATCAAAACTGGTATCAAAGTAACAATTTCACAATGAAAAAATGGGTTTGTGTCAACCTCGAAGTTTTTATTATCTGATGGTTGAACTAATTTTAACAAAATGGCTATCTCAAAATTTTTATTGGATGGGTTTGGGGGAAAAGGGCGAGGGGGGGGCTAATTACCCTTCGGTCTCTTTTGACTCTTTAAATATGAACTAGAACTTTCTATTTTCAATCAAATGAGCCCTCTCTAAAGTTTATACAATCCTCCCTTCTATGAAAAGGGTTTTGTAGACACAGGAGTTTTTCTTATCTGACCTTTGAACTATTTTTAACGAAATGACCTTACGTAAAGGAGTTTTTGTTAAATGATCTTTGAACTATTTATAATAAAATGGCCACCTCAAATTTTCTATCAGATGTATTTGGGGAAAAAGGGCTCGGGGGGGCTAGTTGCCCTCCGATCACTTTTGACTCTTAAAAAGGACAATAGAAACCCCATTGTCCGATCGAATGTGCCCCATTTGAAGTTTATACGACGACCCCTTCGATATGCAGTGCCTCTGGGGAAAAAATGAATGGAGTGTGGGGGGAGGCTAGCTGCCCTACAATCACTTTCAACTCTTAAAAAGTGAATTACAACTTTCAATTTCAAATTAAATGAACCCTCTAGGAAGTTTATACGAGCATCCCTTCCATAACAACCATATATACCCCCAAGGCATAACTTACAACACCTACTCCAAGGCCCTGGGGGGCTGTGTCGACACCGGAGTTTTTTGTTATCTGAACTTTGAACTATTTTTAACAAAATGTTTATCTCAAAATTTTTATCTGATGCATTTAGGGTGTAGAAGGGGGGGGGAGCTAGTTGCCCTCCGATGTCTTTTGACTCTCAAAAAGTGAACAAGAACTTTCAATTTCCAATCAAATGAGCCCTCTTCGAAGTTTATACGAGCATCCCTTCCATAAGAACTTTATATGCCCCTAGAGCATTACTCATAACGCCTGCCTTCAGGCCCCGAGGGGTTGCGTCGGCACAGGATTGTTACTTATCTTGCCTATGAACTATTTTTAATGAAATGCCTATTATAAAAATTTTATCGGGTGGGCTTGGGGAAAAAAGGGTGTTTGGAGGGGGGGGGACAGTTGCCCTCTGATATTTTTTTACTCTTAAATATTGAACTAGAACTTTCAATTTCCAATCAAATGAGCCCTCTCTGAAGTTTATAGAGCATCCCTTCCTTAAGAACCATATACGCCCCCAGGGCACTGGGGGGTTGTGAAGACACCTGAGTCTTTGTTTTCGGACTTTTGAGCAATTTTTAACTTAATGGCTATCTCAAAATTTTTATTGGATGTATTTGGGAAAAAGGGACGTGGGGGAGGGGGCTAGTTGCCCTCCATTCTCTTTTGACTCTAAAAAACTGAACTAGAACTTTCAATTTCCAGTCAAATGAGCCCCCTCTGAAGTTTTTTTTATTATCCCTTCAATAAGAACCATGTATTCCCCCAGGGCATAACTTACAACACCTGCCATAGGGCCCTGGGGGGCTGTGTCGACCCCGGAGTTTTCGGTACATGGTATTTAAACTATTTAAAAAAGTCTATCTCAAAGTTCTTATCTAATGGGTTTGAGGGAAAAAGGTCGTGGAGGGGGGTAGCTAGGTGTCCACCAATCTCTTTTGACTCTTAAGAAGTGAACCAGAACTTTCAATTTCCAGTCAAATGAGCCCTCTTTGAAGTTAATAAGAGCATCCCTTCCATAAGACCCATATATGCCACCGGGGCATAACTTATAACGCCTGCCACCGGGCCCTGGAGGGTCGTGTCGACACCGGATTTTTTTTTTACATGATCTTTGAATTATTTTTAACGAAATAGCTATCTCAAAATTTTTATCGGATACATTTAGGAAAAAAGGGTTGGGGGGGGGGGGGGAAGCTGGTTACCCTACGAAATATTTTGACGCGTAAAAAGTGAACTAGAAATTTCCATTTCCAATCAAAGGAGCCCTATCTGAAGCTAATACGAGCATTCCTTCCATAAGAACCATATATGCCCCCAGGGTATAACTTATAACCCTTGCCCTGAAGACTGTGGGGGAGAGTCCTGCTCAAACATATAATTTCAAGAAATTTCAACTACGTTGAACAAAATGGCTATATCAAAATTTTAATTGGATGTGTTTGGGGAAATGGTGGGCGTGGAAGGGGTGGTAGTTGCCTTCCAATCAATTTCGACTATTAAAAAAGGAACTAGCCATTTAAATTTCCAATCGAATGAGCCCTTTCTGAAGTTTCTACGACAACGCTTTCTGTAAAAACCCTTTTATGCCCCCGGGGCATAACTTAAAACCCTTGCCCTGAGGGCTGTTGGAGGGGGAGGGGGGGTTGTTATCCTCAAAGACCAAATTTACTGAATTTTCAACTACGCTGAACAAAATGGTTATCTAAAAATTTTGATTGGAAGGGTTTGGGGAAAAGGTGGGCGTGAGAGGGGGGTTAGTTGCCCTCCAATCACTTTCGACTATTAAAAAGGGCATTAGGCCTTTGAATTTTCAATCGAATGAGTTCTTTTTGTAGTTTCTTCGACAAAGCTTTCTAGAAAAACCTTCTATGCCCCTAGGGCATAACTTACAACCCTTTCCCTGGGGGCTGGGGGGAGTATCCTCATCAAAACATAATTTCTATCTGAAAATCAAATACGCTGAACAAAATGGCTATCTCAAAATTTTGATTGATGTGTTTGGGGAACTGGTGGGCGTGGAGGCGGTGTTAGTTGCCTTCCAATCCCTTTTGATCCTTAAAAGGGCACTAGAACTCTCGATTTCCAATCGAATGAGCCCCCTTTTAAGTTTCTACGATGATCCCTTCCATATGAAGTGCCTCTGGGACAAAAATTATAATAAAACAATGGAGCTGTATGGTCTTTACTATAGGCAACGCTATAGTGTTGCCTCTGATTATTCAATAAATCAGAAAATGAACGATTGTCATCGTGTTGCTACAGGAACATTTACTTCCTTCCATCTTAATATTATGGCAATACGACCTGGTCAGTATGTACTTATAAATGTATTTCTTCCCTGCGATCAGAAACGTCTAGCTTCACTTCCTAAGTTTTTTAATGCCCACTCATCAATTAAAACTCTGCTATGCAATATTGAAAAGCATGGGTATCGTTGGCTTATGAGACTTCAATTGTGAGGTTCATAGCTCCTCTACTCGTACAAACTTAGCTTTAGATTCGTTGCCTCTTGGTTACCGCATAGTACCCAAAGGTCTTAATTACAGTTATACTCATAATAGTGGTATTGTGACCAATAATGATCATTTTATCTGCTTCAGTATAATGATATACTGAACTAACAGCCTGATGCATCTATACATTTGAAACTAGATATGGAACTAGATCGTATAAGGCGAGCAGACCACTTTCTGCAGCTCCACCCATTTCTGGGCCAATCAGAGTAGGAACCGCGAAACTTACAAGACCTTCAAGACCACTTTCTGCAACTACACCCATTTCTGTGCCAATCAGAAATGTTTCTAAAGAAAGGACTCCATATATAGTGACCATATATAGCTAGATTTAATGATCGCAGACATTATTACAGGTATCCAAAGATATCTCACTTGCATAATTGTAAGTTCTGTATTGTATTCAATAATGATTTGAACAATGGGATGAAACAGAGCTCGATAATATTCTTATTTTAAATGGTTATGGAAATGGTTAGTGGTGACAAGCCGATCTAGTGACTTGACCTAGCTTTACTTCTTGGCTGTATTCTGTATAATACACAAGCACCAATTGATTAGTGTTGACAATATAAAATAATCTCTAGCATTGGGGTATGCCACAAAGTTGAAACTAACAAAGTTGTGGATATCAAGAAAAGAATTTTAATATAGAAATTTAGAACAATCCTTAGAAATCCTTAGAAATCCACTAGTGAGATGGTTATGGATTTGAACCATCAAGGTACGTAACCAGCAATGACTCTACCCATCAAGGACCTCAACCACCAAGGGCCCCCTCTCCCTAACCTCCATGGAGTCACCTCTTTTTCAGAATCACAACATTTCGTTTTCTCAGACATTTTATTCACTTAATTTATTTAATCTACACTATTCAAAGTGATTCTGTCAATAGCTCTATATCCCACTTTATATACGGTATTTTCCAGGCTATGGGATAATTAGCGCCCCCTACGGCCTTTTCCCCCAAACCCATCCAATAAAAATTTTGGGATAGCCATTTTGATAAAAATAGTTCAACCATAACATAATAAAAACTCCGAGGTTGACACAAACCTATTTTTTCATTGTGATATTGTTACTTTGATACCAGTTTTGATACATTGATGAACATTTGATTTTTATTTAAGTTTGATTTTGGAATAAAGAATTTTTAAAAACTTGAAACTTTTTGCAATCAATAACGAGCAAAAATTAATTTAAAAAAAAACTTTCCGAAAAATAAGTTTTTCATAGAAAAGTAAAGGCCATTTTAAACTTAAGCTCAGCAGATACGAATACTTGTTAAAATTCAAACCCAAAACGACCATAAATTACTATTAAAGAATAAATGAAACCAAAAACGAACAGAAATTAAATAAGCAATCATAGCAGAAAACACACAACAAGTAATAATATAAATGAATAAATAGATATTAAAGCGAGTAATGCTGAGATTGAATATGAATATCAAGCTCAAAACGAAATAAAACATTTTCCTATTGAAGTATAAATGAAACTTAAAACGAACGGAAATTAAATAAACAATCAATGCAAACAAACATACTTAGATATTAATGTAAATAAATAAATAAATCTCAAAACGAGCGAAACTTAAATTGAATATGCAAATCAGTAGGGAGTGGGGTTATATTTACCTTGCTGCTATACACGTTTGGTAGGGAGTACATAGTCCCTGAGTCCCAAGTTCAAGGTCACAGGGGAAAACCCAGAAATGTTTTTGTCAACAGGGGGAGATCTTGGGAAAAACCTTAGTTACATAGTATTTATGTGGACAATTTAAGATTTTGGGAAAACCTAACTAGTTTCTCAACAAGCAAGACCTTGGGGTATAACCTAGTTACTTAACTGATTTGTCGACATGATTTGGGGAAAATCCTTATTGTTATTATTTATTTTAGAATTGGGGGTCAAATAGGAGAGAAACCCCATAGCCTTGGAAAATACCCTATATAAAGTGGGATATAGAGCTATTGACAGAAACACTTTGAATAGTATAGATTAAATAAATTAAATGAATAAAATATCTGAGAAAAGGAAATGTTGTGATTCTGAAAAAGAGGTGAGTAATGTTTCATATATATTATGTCACAAAATGTAACACAATATGTTCGTGAGTAATGTCACAAATATGTTTTATGAAAACACATTTAAAAATTATTTAGTTATTATAATGAATAGGTATAGACTTTAAGATTACAAAATATGTCCCAAGAAAAAATCATCCCCCCCCCCCTCTTTCCCTTGTCAAATATGTTAATTTAGAATGTTGCTATTTAAAAGTTTCCATGACCGAAACAGTCAAATTACCCCCCCCCCCCAAAACGGATATATGACGCTCAAAGACATTTACCAGTCACCAGTGACTGTCTTTGCTGAAGTTAGTCATAATATTATTAGATGTAGATTTACTATCAACCTATTAAGAGGGGTAGGAGGCCAGTAACCATTTATTGATTGAGAGGGAGGTAAAGTTTTGATTATGTATATATATAATAAAACATGATCATAATGGTACTATTACTAAAAAATTTTAAAGCTTTAAAATTAATTGCAAATTTTAGTTATAAAATTAAAATTTGAAATCCTGGGAAAAATTAACAGATCAAGGAAAGTTTGAGAATATGTGAATAGTTACTGATACATGTAATTTATGTTCTGTAGGAAAGGGAGGGGGAGGGAATAGAATTGATTGTTGAACTTAACCCACGACCCCCTTTAATGTGCAAATATACAGCAGAAATCATATATATATATATGCTATCTATCTCCCAAGCATCTCAATTGTTTAAACTCCATATCTATAAATTGAATCAACTAAGTTGTTTTCTGGATAATGAACAAGCACCAATTTGGGGTATATATTTGCACAATAGGGGAGTAAAGGTAAAGTAACCTATATCTACCCACTCACCTAATCTACAACTGTATAGTACAAATTATAGAAGTCCAATGCATTCTGTTACCCGTCATTTGTCTTTGTGAATATGAAACCGGCTTTCTTAGATCTTACATTCAGCGAAATTCTCGAGTGTGTACTGGATAATATGGAAGTACCCTCTACGGCACCGAAGGTTTTTTTTATTTCATTTTTTAAGTATCTGGATATAGTTTATTTTATGCATGAATAATATATCACCTGACATCCAAAAACGTATTTTGAACAATCCTACAAAACAAATAGTTGAGAAATAACGGGGAAAACGACTTGGTAAACAACGTTGACAAGATAGGTTTAGTATGTAAAGGGTTAAGATAGGAAATAATGTTAGTAGCTGGCTCCATATTAAATCAGGAGTTTAGCAGAGTTGCGTATTATCGCCATTAATATGGTTCATTTTGACAGACCTGTGGAAAGCTTCACTTATCTGAGTCGCGTTATTAGTAAAGACGGTGGGTGCAGTGAAGATCTAAGAAGTAGAATTGCCAAGGTCCAGTGAGTTTTTCTTCACAGTTGAAAAAAAGGTCTGAAAGAACAGGAGGATAAGCATGCGAACCAAGATCAGAATATTGGAAGCTAGAGTGATGACAGTGGTCAAGTAAAGTTTTGAAGCCTTGACGTTCAAAAAAATAAATGGACGAAGATTTGCTAGATGTTTCCCATAGAAAATGCAAACGGATTGTTTTGGGTACCCAACGGACTGTCAGTATCTCAAACGGTATGTTTAAAAAAATGGAGTTCAATACCTCGTTCTAGATCAATAATGAGAGAAAGGTTATGATGGCTAGGGTACGTTCTGTAGACGAACAATATCAGATTGTCAAAGATTATCCTTGTCGGCCAACCGTCTAGAGTCAAAGGAAAAACAGGTTGTCCCTAGCTGGAATGGGAGGATTCATAAGGAAATATTTAAGAGAAAGGGGAACTTTATGGGAAGGGGTAAAGGGCGAGGCTTTGAATAGATTGGGACGGAGAAGAAGAGTACATAAATGAATCTTAAAACGAATAAAGCCTGACCAAGTCGTATTGCCATAATATTATCAGAGGAATGAAAAAAGATAGGTGACAAAGGAGCAGCTAATCGTTAGATAACACATGCATGGCCCCCGGAAGGTCGGTCTTTTGTTTTTTGGGCATTGGTGGTAAAGACAATATGGTGGCTACTTCTCCGTAGAGAGTTAACGGAGATGGAAGGAAGTAAATGTTCCTGTAGCAATACCATGTCATAATCGTTCATTTTCTGATTTTATTGAATAATCAGAAGCAACGCTATAGCGTTGCCTATAATAAAGGTCATATGGCTGCATTGTTTTATTATTATTTGTTTTTTCCCAGAGGCACTTCATATGGAAGGGATCGTCGTAGAAACTTCAAAGGGGGCTTATTCGATTGGAAGTCGAGATTTCTAGTGTCCTTTTTATGGGTCAAAAGTGATTGGAAGGCAACTAACACCCCTTCCACGCCCACCAGTTCCCCAAAACGTCCAATCAAAATTTTAAGAAGACCATTTTGTTCAGCGTAGTTGATTTCTAGATAAAAATTATGTTTTTGAGGAGGAAACTCCCCTAGCCCTCAGGGCAAGAGTTGTAAACTATGCCTTGGGGCATTTATAGAAAGGGGTTTTTATAGAAAGCAAGTTCACTTTTAAAGAGTCAAGAGAGTTTAGGGTAACTAGCCCCCTCCCCCCTCGCCCTTTTTTCTCCAAACTCATCCGCTACAAATTTTGAGATAGCCAGATTTTTGGAAATTGTTCAAAAAATAGATAACAAAATTCCCCCCAGGGCCCGGAGGATAGGCGTTGTAAGTGTTGTCCTGGGGGCGTATAGGGTTCTTATGAAAGGGATGCTCGTATAAACTTCAGAGATGGAAATTTTGATTGGAAATTAAAAGTTCTAGTTCAATATTTAAGAGTCAAAACATTTCCGTTGCCAAATAGCCCCCGCCCCCACACACCCTTTTTCCCCCAAGCCCATCGGATAAAATTTCTATAGTATCCATTTCATTAAAAATAGTTCAAAGGTAAGATAAGTAACATTCCTGTGCCGACGGAACCCCCCGGGGGCCCAGAACCAGGCGTTATGAGTAATGCTCTTGGGGCATATATAGTTTTTATGGAAGAGATACTCGTATAAACTTTGAAGAGGGCTCATTTGATTGGAAATTGAAAGTTCTTGTTCACTTTTCGAGAGTCAAAAGAGATCAGAGAGCAGCTAGCCCCCCCCCCCCTCCACGCCCTAATTACGTCAGATAAAAATTTTGGAGATAAACAATTTGTTAAAAATAGTTAAAAGTTCAGATAACAAAAAAACTCCTGTGTCGACACAGCCCCCCAGGGCCCGGGCGTAGGCGTTGTAATTTATGCCCTGGGGGTATATATGGTTGTTATGGAAGGGATGCTCGTATAAACTTCATAAAGGGCTCATTTGATTGGAAATTGAAAGTTTTAATTCACTTTTTAAGAGTCAAAAGTGTCTGGAGGTCAAATAGCCTCCCCCCAAACTCCATTAATTTTTTCCCCAGAGGTACTTCATATAGAAGGGGTCGTCATATAAACATCAAAGGGGCTAATTCGATTGGAAATCGAGAGTTCTATTGTTCTTTTTAAGAGTCAATAGTGATCGAAGGGCAACTAGTCCTCCCCCCCGTGGGCCCCATTTTTACCAAATACATTTGAGGTAGCCATTTTGTTAAAAATAGTTCAAAGAGCATATAACAAAAACTCCTTTACGTAATGTCATTTCATTAAAAGTAGTTCAAAGGTCAGATAAGAAAAACTCCTTAGTCTACACCCCCCCCCAGGGCCTTGGGCAGGTGTTGTAAGTATTGCTCTGGGGGCATATATGGTTCTTATAGAATAGGAAAGTTACTTATCTTACCTTTGAACTATTTTTAATGAATTGGATACTATAAAAATTTTATCGGATGGGCTTGGGGAAAAAGGGTTTGTGGGGGCGGAGGGGCTAGTTGCCCACGGATATGTTTTGACTCTTAAATATTGAATTAGAACTTCCAATTTTCAATCAAATGAGCCTTCTCTGAAGTTTATACGAGCATTCCTTTCATAAGAACCATATAAGCCCCAGGACAACATTTACAACACCTATCCCCCGGGCCCTGGGGGGAATTTTTGTTATCTAATTTTTGAACAATTTCCTAAAATCTGGCTATCTCAAAATTTGTAGCGGATGAGTTTGGGGAAAAAGGGTGAGGGGGAGCTAGTTACCCTATACTCTCTTGACTCCTTAAAAGTGAACTAGCTTTCTATAAAAACCTCATTTGCCCCATGGCATAACTTACAACCCTTGCCCTGAGGGCTGACGGGAGTAACCTCCTCAAAAAGATAATTTTCATCTGGAATCAACTACGCTTAATAGCTATCTTAAAATTTTGATTGGATGGGTTTAGGGGACTGGTGGGCGTGGAAGGGGTGTTAGTTGCCTTCCAATCACTTTTGACCCTTAAAAAAGGCACTAGAACTCTCGATTTCCAATCGAATGAGCCCCCTTTGAAGTTTCTACGACGACCCCTTCCATATGAAGTGCCTCTGGGAAAAAAACAAATAATAATAAAACAATGGACCCGTATGGCCTTTACTATAGGCAACGCTGTAGCGTTGCTTCTGATAATGCAATAAATCAGAGAATGAACGATTATTACGTTGTACTGCTACAGGAACATTTAATTCCTTCCATCTCTATTAACTCTCTACGGAGAAGTAGCCACCATATTGTCAGTAGAGTAGTAGGTACCATTTTGGGTAGATTATGTTCCTTCCTAAGCTATTTGGGTAAATTATGTTCCTTCCTTTGCTATTTGGGTAGATTATGTTCCTTCCTGTGCTGTTTGGGTAGATTATGATCCTTCCTGTGCTATTTGGATAGATTAGGTTCCTTCCTGTGCTATTTGGGTAGATTATATTCCTTCCTGTGTTATTTGGGTAGATTATGTTCAATCCTGTGCTATTTGGCTAGATTATGTTCCTTCCTGTGCTATTTGGGTAAATTATGTTCTTTCCTGTGCTATTTGGGTAGATTATGTTCCTTTCTGTGCTATTTGGGTAGATTATGTTCCTTCCTGTGCTATTTGGGTAGATTATGTTCCTTCCTGTGCTATTTGGGTAGATTATGTTCCTTCCTGTGCTATTTGGGTAGATTATGTTCCTTCCTGTGCTGTTTGGGCAGATTATGTTCCTTTCTGTGCTATTTGGGTAGATTATGCTCCTTCCTATGCTATTTGCTTACTGCCCTAGGACCATACTATTTGCTTGATGCTCTACACCTTTTCAAAGAGAGTGAGTATCCTCTCACACCTATACTTCCTTGGTACCTTTCCAAGCAACGTGAATAAACACGTTTTGAAACTACATACTATTTGCTTGCCTTATGTTCCTTGCCATTTTTTCAAGACTAGTTTGTTAGGAATGTGTCGCTAGATAGCATTTCTGAATTGGTTTTTATGAAGGTGGAGAAAAAAAGGGTAAGAGATTCGCGAATTGGACTTTACGAACAATATTAATTGAATAATAGGGAATAAACAGAGCTAGATAGCATTTTTGAAGGTGGAGAAAAAAAGAGTTAAACTGATTATCAGTTAAGGTAACCCCTCAGGGTTGTTAACTCAGGTAATTTGTTATAAATTTGAGACAACATCAATCTATGAAAATGGTTAATGATGATAGAATGACATTGTAAGTTGACCTAGCTTTACCTCTCCGATGCGTTCTGTATAATACACAAGTGGCGTTTGAACAGTGTTGTTAATCTAAAATAGGGTCTAACGTTATAGTATACTAAAAAGTTGATACTAAGAAAAATGTAGATGGCAAGAAAAGCATCTTAGTAAAGAAATTCAGAACAAACCTTAGAAATCCTTGCAAATCAAGTAGTAAGGTGTATGTGAGTACGAACCATCAAGGATCATAAGCACCAACGATCCTAACCACCAGAGACCTCAACCCTCCAAAGGTCCCCTATCCCCAAACTCGAAGGGCACCCCCTCCCCTCCAACTTTTCGGCCCCCTCCCCCCATTTTTTTGAATTTTGTTTTGTTTTTTTTAACTTTTTTTTTAATGTTATATTTTTTCAACTTTTTTTTACATATCTTCGAATGAGATGAAAAATACTTATAACATTAAAAAATCACATTTAATATTTTACAAACCAAAAATGAGAATTGTATGGGTATGTTAGTCATGACCTTTACTATTAAAAAAATAATGTTTGTAATAGTATTTTTTTTATTGGACAAATTTTTTTTTGGACTTCGAAATTTTTCAACTTTTTGTTGTTTTTTACGTATCTTAAAATGACATGAAATATGCTTATGGCTCTAACAATTGTAATCTATGCTTGCTCACAAACACGATGCGGCTTTCCCACTGGTACTTTATGGCGGGTTATCGACACTACCTTGTTTTTGCATGTATTAAATCAGTATTTTTTACACAGTGGAACGATAAACACATAAGTCATATCTAAAAAAGTGAAGATGGAGCATTTTAATAAAGTGTGTTCACATGACAATGTTATTGTAGGCTTGAATGCCGACAAGGAGATGCATTTAAATTATGAAAAAAGTATAAGTAGTAGCACTATTGGAAATGTATGCATGCATTGTATTGACAGTAAGGAATTAAATTTCTTTGGAGTACCAAAAAAAATTCAACATGATATGCGGATATGCGAGATTGAAATCTCCAGAGATGATTGCACTAAAAGAGAATGTCAACATAAAAATAATCGTTGATGATAGAGGACAACTCCTTGCTACTGTTGCAGGTAACACATCACCTACTGATACATCCTATAGTCAGCTTTCGCGTATTAGCATTCAACGGAAGATAAAAAAAGAAAGGCCTACTCTTCTACTAATATCATAAACCATATCTTGTCTACGTGCCAAAACTGTTACCTGTGTAAGAATAATGTGATAATAGACAGTGAAATTGCCAAAAAAATAAAAAGGGCAATGGCAGAAAATATGACTATGGAATATAAAGATGAATCGATGAAAAACAAAGTACCAGCAAACGTTACTGCCATTGATCAAACAGTCAATGAACCAAATAATACCAAAGACGAAAAGCATATTGAGCCTGTCGATGACACGCCAGTAAAAGTTGTGTATGACTCAAAATGGAATAATGATTATTCTACTGATTATGAACTAAGAGAAGACAATAGCTACATTATCAAGAGAGAACATGGTGAACTATTTTATGGAACAGATTCAAAATGTCTAAAGTTGATCATTGATATTAATAATGTATCATAATATATTTTTGTGTTAATATTCTACATAGCATTATTTCACTAAAAATATATTATGTATTACATTGCTATGTGTTCATTATTATTAGAGTATGCTAGCATATCAAACGTTTATAATGTCTATTAAAACATTAGAGATGTAAGAAAAGGAATTTGCAGACATCTATTGTCAGACACATGGAATAACATTGACAAAATCTAGGTATCAGAATGAATAAATTCCTTATCAACATCCGTTGTTGGATATGTCATTATGAAAAAATTGTAAGTAAGTGACAAACGCTTTCTTGAATTCACCTCTTGGATACACAAAACATAAATTTAATTCAAGATATTATGAAAAAAATTTACAAATTCCTTATTAACATTCATTATCGATTGAAGGCGCTTCCTAGACAGACAATACAGCAATTTCACAAAATCTAAGTATAAGAGTGATTAAATTATATATCAACATCCATTTCTCGGATACATAGGAAAAATTTGTAAAAATCAATGTTAGTGTTAAATCAATGAAGTGTTAGAGTGAATAAATTTTTTTATCAACATCTTTTGTCAGATACATCGGATAAAATTGACAGAATCTAAGTGTCAGAGTGAATAAATTTTTTTTTATCAACATCCTTTGTCAGATACATCAAATAAAATTGACAAAATCTAAATTTCAGAATGAATAAATACTTTAACAACATCCTTTATCGGATATGTCGGATAAAATTGACAAATTCTAAGTATCAGAGTGACTAAAATCTATATCAACATCCTTTTCTCGGATACATAGGATAAAATTGACAAATTCTAAGCGTTAGAGTGAATAAATTTTTTTTATAAACATCCTCTTCCAGATACATCGGATAAAATTGACAAAATCTAAGTATCAGAGTGAATAAATTCATTATCTACATCCTTTGTCGGATATGTCGGATAAAATTTACAAAATCTAAGTATCAGGGTGAATAATTTTTTTTTATCAACATCCTTTGCCAGATACATCACATAAAATTGATAAAATATAAGTGTCAGAGTGAATAAATTTTTTTTATCAACATCCTTTGTCAGATACATCAAATAAAATTTGATGTTGCGTGCGCGCACGTAACCTAGTCTAACTTAACCTTAAAAATGAAATAAAGCTATGTCGACTTTTCATGTCTCTCTCACTATGTATGCGCCGTCGCGGTGTACACTCCATGTCTTTCTCGGTTTTTGTGTCTAAATCTACGTATTTGTAAGTGTTTTTATCTCTCTCACTCTTTTTGCCTGTGTGTCAGGGCGGTTGTTTGCTTATTCCAATGCATGTCTGGCCACTCTAAGTGAACATAAATTAACTTAACTTTTTGAATATCTCTCTCACTATAACTGTGTGTCTGAGCGGGTGTGCTGCCATCTATAAAAGGTCTAACCTAAATTCAACGTAATGACGCATGAAGTCAAAATGAATAGAACTTGGATTTTATGACTGTTATCTGATGTATCCGATAATAACTTTGAAAACGAATTTATTCTTTCTGGTACTTAGATTTTGTCAATTTTATCCGATGCATCTGACATGTGATGATGATAATGCATTTAAGGGATATTGATAAATCATTTATTCACTCTGATGCTTAGATTTTGTCAATTTTATCCCATGTATCTGAGAAGGGGATGTTGATAAAGAATTTAATAACTCTGATACTTATATTTTGGCAAGTTTATCCCAAGTATTCGAGAAAGGGATGTTGATATACAATTTAATCAATCTGCTACTTAGGTTTTGTCAATTCTATGCGATATAGCCGACAAATGATGTTGATAATGCATTTCAAGGATGTTGATAAAGCATTTATTCATTCTGATACTTAGATTTTGTCCATTTTATCCCATGTATCCGACAAAGAGATGTTGGTATGGAATTTAATCACTCTGATACTTAGATTCTATCAGTTTTATCTGACATATTCGACAAAGGAGGTTGATAATGAATTTTTGCACTCTGATAATTAGATTTTGTCAATTTTATCCCATGTATCTGAGAAAGGGATGTTGACATAGAATTTAATAACCCTGATACTTAGATTTTGTCAAGTTTATCCCAAGTATTCGAGAAAGGGATGTTGATATACAATTTAATCAATCTGATACTTAGATTATGTCAATTTTATCCGATACAGACGACAAATGATGTTGATAATGCATTTAAAGGATGTTGAAAAAGCATTTATTCACTCTGATGCTTAGATTTTGTCAATATTTTCCCATGTATCCGAGAAAATGATGTTGATATGGAATTTAATCACTGATACTTAGATTTTATCAATTTTATCCGACATATCCGACAAAGGATGTTGATAATGAATTTATTCACTCTGACACTTAGATTTTGTCAATTTTATCTGACATATCCGATAAAGGATGTTTTTAAAGCATTTAATCATTCTGATATTTAGATTTTGTCAATTTTTATTCGATGTATCTGACCAAGGATGTTGATAAAAAAAAAAACTTTTTCACTCTGACACTTATATTTTATCAATTTTATTCGATGTGTCTGGCAAAGGATGTTGATAAAAAGAATTTATTCACTCTAACACTTAGAATTTGTCAATTTTATCCTATGTAATCGGAAAAAGGATGTTGATATAGAATTTAGTCACTCTGATACTTAAATTTTGTCAATTTTATCCAACATATCCAATAAAGCATGTTGTTAAAGCATTTATTCATTCTGAAATTTAGATTTTGTCAATTTTATTTTATGTTTCTGACAAAGGATGTTGATAAAAAAAATATTCACTCTAACACTTATATTTTATCAATTTTATTCGATGTATCTGGCAAAGGATGTTGATAAAAAAAATTATTCACTCTAACACTTCGAATTTCTCAATTTTATCCCATGTATCCAAGAAAAGGATGTTGATATAGAATTTAGTCACTCTGATACTTAGATTTTATCAATTTTATCCGACATATCCGACAAAGGATGCTGATAATTAATTTATTCACTCTGACACTTAGATTTTGTCAATTCTATCCGATGTAACTGACAAAGGATGTTGATAAAAAAATATTCACTCTAACACTTAGATTTTTTCAATTTTAATCTATGTATCAGAAAAAGGATGTTGATGTAGAATTTTATTACTCTAATACTTAGATTTTGTCAATTTTATCCGACATATCTGATAAAGGATATTTTTAAAGCATTTATTCATTCTGATATTTAGATTTTGTCAATTTTATTCAATGTATCTGACAAAGGATGTTGATAAAAAAACTTGCTCACTCTGACACTTATATTTTATCAATTTTATTCGGTGTATCTGGCGAAGGATATTGATAAAAAAAATCATTCACTCTGATACTTAGATTTTGTCAATTTTTTCCGACATATCCAACAAAAGATATTGATAATGAATTTATTCACTCTGATACTTATATTTTATCACTTTTATTCGATGTATCTGGCAAAGGATGTTGATAAAAAAAATTATTCACTCTGATTCTTAGATTTTGTCAATTTTATCCGACATATCCGACAAAGGATGTTGATAATGAATTTTTTCACTCTGACACTTATATTTTGTCAATTTTATCCGATGTATCTGGCAAAGGATGTTGATAAAAAAAATTATTCACTCTAACACTTAGAATTTGTAAATTTTATCCTATGTATCCGAGATAAAGATGCTGATATAGAATTTAGTCACTCTGATACTTAGATTTTGTCAATTTTATCTGACATATCCGATAAAGGATGTTGTTAAAGCATTTATTCATTCTGAAATTTATATTTTGTCAATTTTATTTGATGTATCTGACAAAGGATGTTGATAAAAAAATTATTCACTCTGACACTTATATTTTATCAATTTTATTCCATGTATCTGGCAAAGGATGTTGATAAAAAAAATTATTCATCTTGATACTTATATTTTGTCAATTTTATCCGACATATCCGACAAAGGATGTTGATAATGAATTTATTCATTCTGAAACTTAGATTTTGTCAATTTTATTTGATGTATCTGACAACGGATGTTGATAAAATTTTTATTCACTCTGACGCTTAGATTCTAATAATTTTATCCTATGTATCGGAGAAAGGGATGTTGATATAGAATTTAGTCACTTTGATACTTAGATTTTGTCAATTTTATCCGACATATCCGATAAAGGATGTTGTTAACGCATTTATTAATTCTGAAATTTAGATTTTGTCAATTTTATTTGATGTATCTGACAAAGGATGTTGATAAAAAAAAATTATATTCACTCTGACACTTATATTTTATCAACTTTATTCTATTTATCTGGCAAAGGTTGTTGATAAAAAAAATTATTCACCCTGATACTTAGATTTTGTCCATTTTATCCGACATATCTGACAAAGAATGTTGATAATGAATTTATTCACTCTGATACTTAGATTTTGCCAATTTTATCCGATGTATATGACAAAGGATGTTGATAAAAAAAATTTATTCACTCTAACACTTAGAATTTGTCAATTTTATCCTCTGTATCCCAGAAAAGGTCTTGATATAGAATTTAGTCACTCTTATACTTAGATTTTGTCAATTTTACCCGACATATCCGATAAAAGATGTTGTTAAAGCATTTATTCATTCTGAAATTTAGATTTTGTCAATTTTATTTGATGTATCTGACAAAGGATGTTGATAAAAAAAAATTATTCACTCTGACACTTAGATTCTGTCAATTTTATCCGATGTATCTGACAAAAGATGTTGATAAAAAAAATTTATTCGCTAACACTTAGATTTTGTCAATTTTTTCCTATGTATCCGAGAAATGGATGTTGATATAGAATTTAATCACTCTTATACTTAGATTTTGTGAAATTGCTGTATTGTCTGTCTAGGAAGCGCCTTGAATCGATAATGAATGTTAATACAGAATTTGTTCAATTTTTTTTCATAATTTCCTGAATTAAATTTCTGTATTGTGCATCCAAGAGGTGAACTCATGAAAGAGTTTGTTACTTACTTACCTCCTTGCAATTTTTTCATAATGACATATCCAACAACGGATGTTGATAAGGAATTTATTCATTCTGATACCTAGATTTTGTCAATGTTATCCCATTTGTCTGAAAATAGATGTATGCAAATTCCTTTTCTTACAGCTCCGATATTTTAATAGACATTCTAAACGTTTGATATGCTAGCATACTCTAAAAACAATGAACACATAATAATGTAATGCATAATATATTTTTAATGAAATAATGCAATGTAGATTATTAATACAAACATATATTATGATACATTATTAATATCAATGATCAACTTTAGACATTTTGAATCTGTTCCATAAAATAGTTCACCATGTTCTCTCTTGATACTGTAGCTATTGTCTTCTCTTAGTACGTAATCAGTAGAATAATCATTATTCCATTTTGAGTCATACACAACTTTTACTGGCGTGTCATCAACAGGCTCAATATGCTTTTCATCTTTGGTATTATTTGGTTCATTGACTGTTTGATCAATGGCAGTAACGTTTGTTGGTACTTTGTTTTTCATCAATTAATCTTTATATTCCATAGTGATATTTTCTGCCATTGCCCTTTTTATTTTTTTGGCAATTTCACTGTCTATTATTACATTATTTTTACACAGGTAACAGTTTCGGCACGTAGACAAGATATGGTTTATGATATTAGTAGAAGAGTAGGCCTTTCTTTTTTTATCTTCTGTTAAATGCTAATACCCGAAAGCTGACTATAGGATGTATCAGTAGGTAATATGTTACCTGCAACAGTAGCAAGGAGTTGTCCTCTATCATCAACGATTATTTTTATGTTGGCATTCTCTTTGAGTGCAATCATCTCTGGAGATCTCAATCTCGCATATCCACCAACAGAAGAGTTGAATTTTTTTGCGGTACTCCAAAGAAATTTAATTCCTTACTGTCATGACAATGCATGCATACATTTCCAATAGTGCTACCACTTCTACTAGTTTCGTAGTTTAAATACTTCTCCTTGTCGGCATTCAATGCTACAATAATATTGTCATGTGAACACACTTTATTAAAATGCGCCATCTTCACTTTTTTAAAGATATGACTTATGTGTTTATCGTTCCACTGCGTAAAAAATACTGATTTAATACATGCAATAAACTAGGTAGTGTCGATAACCCGCCATAAAGTACCAGTGGGAAAGCCGCATCGTGTCTCTGAGCAAGCATAGAGTACAATTTATAGAGCCATAAGCATATTTCATGTCATTTTAAGATACAAAAAAAATGGAAAAATTTTGAAGTAAAAAAAATTGTTCATTAAAAAAATTGCTACTACAAACATTATTTTTCTAATAGTAAAGGTCATGAATAACATATCCATACCATTCTCATTTTGAGTTTGTAAAATATTAAATGTGATTTTTTAATGTTTTAAGTATGTTTCATCTCATTCGAAGACATGTAAAAAAAGTTGAAAAATATTGAAAAAGTTGAAAAAAAATTCAAAAAAATGGGGGGAGGGGGCCAAAAAGTTGGAGGGGAGGGGGTGCCCTTCGAGTTTGGGGATAGGGGACCTTTGGAGGGTTGAGGTCTCTGGTGGTTAGGACCGTTGGTGCTTATGATCCTTGATGGTTTGTACTCACATACACCTTACTACTTGATTTGCAAGGATTTCTAAGGTTTGTTCTGTATTTCTTTACTAAAATGCTTTTCTTGCCATCTACATCTTTCTTAGTATAAAATTTTTAGTATACTATAACGTTAGACCCTATTTTAAATTGACAAGACCGTTCAAACACCACTTGTGTATTATACAGAACACATCGGAGAGGTAAAAGCTAGGTCAACTCACAATGTCATTCTATCATCATTAACCATTTTCATAGATTGATGTTGTCTCAAATTTATAACAAATTGCCAGAGTTGACAACCCCGAAGGGTTACCTTAACTGATAATCAGTTTAACTCTTTTTTCTCCACCTTCATAAAATCCAATTTGCAAATGCTAACTAGCTCTGTTTTTTCCCTATTATTCAATTAATATCGTTCATAAAGTCCAATTCGCGAATCTCTTACCCTTTTTTTCTCCACCTTCATACGATCCAATTCACAAATGCTATCTAGCAACTCATTCCTAACAAACTAGTCTTGACTAAATGGCCAGGAACATAAGGCAAGCAAATAGCATGTAGTTTCAAAACGTGTTTAATCACGTTGCTTGGAAAGGTACCAAGGGAACATAAGGCAAGCATATAGCATGTAGTTTCAAAACGTGTTTAATCACGTTGCTTGGAAAGGTACCAAGGAAGTATAGCTGTGAGAGGATACTCATTCTCTTTGAAAAGGTGTAGAGCATCAAGCAAATATTATGGTCCTAGGGCAGTAAGCAAATAGCATAGGAAGGAATATAATCTACCCAAATAGCACAGAAAAGAAACATAATCTACCCAAATAGCAGAGGAAGGAACATAATCTACCCATGTAGCACAGAAAGGAACATAATCTACCCAAATAGCACAGGAAGAAACATAATTTACCCAAATAGCACAGGAAGGAACATAATCTACCCAAATAGCACAGGAAGGAACATAATCTACCCAAATAGCACAGAAAGAAACATAATCTATCCAAATAGCACAGGAAGGAACATAATCTACCCAAATAGCACAGGAAGGAACATAATATACCCAAATAGCACAGGAAGGAACCTAATCTACCCAAATAGCACAGGAAGGAACATAATATACCCAAATAGCACAGGAAGGAACATAATCTACCCAAATAGCACAGGAAGGAACATAATCTACCCAAAATGGTACCTCCTACTCTACTGTTATCTTTACCACCAATGCCTGAAAAACAAAAGGCCGACCTTCCGGGGGCTTTGCATGTGTTATAGGACGATTAGCTGATTCTTTTTCACCTATATTTTGTCATTGCTCTGACAATATTATGGCAATACAACTTGGTCAAGCTTTGTTCGTTTTAAGATTCATTTATGTACGTTTCTCCTCCGTCCCAATCTATTCAAAGCCTCACCCTTTACCCCTTCCCATAAAGTTCCCCTTTCTTTTAAATTTCTCTTTATGAATCTTCCCATTCCAACTGGGGAAAACCTGTTTTTCGTTTGACTCTAGACGTTTGGCCGACAAGGATAATCTTTGACAATCTGACATCCTACGTCTGCAGAACGTACCCTAGCCATCACAACCTTTCTCTCATTATGGTTCTAGAACGAGGTATTGAAACCCATTTTCAAAACATACTGTTTGAGATACTGACAGTCCGTTGGGTACCCAAAACAATCCGTTTGCAGTTTCTCTGGGAAACATCTAGCAAATCTTCAACCATTTATTTTTTTGAACGACAAGGCTTCAAAACCTTACTTGACCACTGTCATCACTGTAGCTTCCAATATTCTAATCTTGGTTCGCTTGCTTCACTTCCTGTTCTTACAGACCTTTTTTTTCAACTGTGAAGAAAAACTCACTGGAACTTGGCAATTCTACTTCTTAGATCTTCGCTGCAGCCACAATCTTTACTAATAACGCGACTCAGATAAGTGAAGCTTTCTACAGGTTTATCAAAATGAACCATATTAATGGCGATAGAACGCAACTCTGCTTAACTCCTGATTTAATATGGAGCGGGCTACTAACCTCATTTTCTATCTTAACCCTTTACATACGAAACCTTTCTTGTCAACGTTCTTTACCAAGTCGTTTTCCCCGTTATTTCTCAACTATTTGTTTTGTAGGATTGTCCAAAATACGTATTTGGATGTCTGGTGATACATTTTTTATGCATAAAATAAGTATATCCAGACACTTTAAAAAAAGAAATAAAAAAAACCTTCGATGCCGTAGAGGGTACTTCCATATTATCCAGCACACACTCAAGAAGTTCGCTGATTGTAAGATCTAAGAAAGCCGGTTTCATACCCACAAAGACAAATGCCGGGTAACAGAATGCATTGGACTTCTATAATTTGTACTATACAGTTGTAGATTAGGTGAGTTGGTAAAGTTAGGTTACTTTACCTTTACTCCCCTATTGTGCAAATATATACCCCACATTGGTACTTGTTCATTATCCAGAAAACAACTTAGTTGATTCAATTTATAGATATGGAGTTTAAACAAATGAGATGCTTGGGAGATAGATAGCATATATATATAATTACTGATGTATATTTGCACATTAAAGGGGGTCGTGGGTTAAGTTCAACAACCAATTCTATTCCCGCCCCCTCCCTTTCCTACAGAAAATAAACTACATGTATCAGTAACTAGTCACATATTCCCAAACTTTCCTTGATCTGTTTTTTTCCCAGGATTTCAAATTTTAATTTTATAACTAAGATTTGCAACTATTTTTAAAGCTTTAAAAATTGTTTACAAATAAATAGTTTTCTTCACATACAATGTGTGCTTCCATCGTGCTTTTATATATCCGAACGGGTTGGATCAGCAACTTCGCCTAAAGTGTGTTTCCTAAAAGGTATGCTTTGCCAAATTGACCTCGTTTGAACATTTTATTCTGTCTATTAAAGGAAAAATATGGAATTAAGTCTAAATAAACTATGTTATAAAAAGTGAAACTATCTAAAAAATAAAAATAAATCTTTGTTTAACGAGGAATATAAAAAAATGATTTGCATCTCAATCAGGGACTATTTTTGGGATAACTCACTCATAAGATAAGTAAGTATGTTTAGATAGATAATGGAACTACTATAATTATATTTTATTTATATATTATAAGGCTGCCCCCTCCCCCACATCCCTCTCAATCAACAAAGGGTTAGCGTCCCCGAAATATGAGTAGCTAATTAACTTTCAGTAAATTAAATGTAGATAATAGAACCAGTATAATCATGTTTTATTTATATACAATAAAAACTCTGCATCCCTCTCAATTAATAAATGGTTACTGGCCTCCTGCCCCTCTGAATAGGGTGATAGTGAATCTACATTTAATAATATTATGACTAGCTTAGGCAAATGCAGTCACTGGTGTCTGGTAAACGTCTTTGAGCATCATATTGCCGTTCCGCGGGGGGGGGGGGGTAATTTGCCTGTTTCGGTCAGGGAACCTCTCAAACCCCACCCTCCCCCCCCCCCCCCCCCCCCCCGGGAAAGAGGGGGGGGGGTGGTGATTTTTCCTGGGACTTATCTTGTAATCTTAAAGTCTATACCTATTCATTAAAATAACTAAATAATTTTTATATACATAACATATATAAAACATTACTCACCTCTTTTTCAGAATCACAACATTTCCTTTTTTCAGATATTTTATTCACTTAATTTATTTAATCTACACTATTCAAAGGGATTCTGTCAATAGCTCTATATCCCACTTTATATAGGGTATTTTCCAAGGCTATGGGGTTTTTCTCCTCTTTGACCCCCAATTCTAAAATCAATAATAACAATAAGGATTTACCTCAAATCCTGTCGAAAAATCAGTTAAGTAACTAGAATTTTCCCCAAGGTCTTGCTTGTTGAGAAACTAGTTAGGTTTGCCAAAAATCTTAAATTGTCCACATACATGTTATGTAACTAAGGTTTTTCCCAAGGTCTCCCCCTGTTGACAAAAATATTTCTGGGTTTTCCCCTGTGACCGTGAACTTGGGACTCAGGGACTACGTACTCCCTACCAAACGTGTATAGCAGCAATGTAAATATAACCCCACTCCCTACTGATTTGCATATTCAATTTAAGTTTCGCTCGTTTTGAGATTTATTTATTAGTTTACATTAATATCTAAGTATGTTTGTTTGCATTGATTATTTATTTAATTTCTGTTCGTTTTAAGTTTTATTTATACTTCAGTAGGAAAATATTTTTTTCGTTTTGAGTTTGATATTCATATTCAATCTCTGCATTACTCGCTTTAAGATCTATTTGTTCATTTATATTATTACTTGTTGTGTGTTTTTTGCTATGATTGCTTATTTAATTTCTGTTCGTTTTCGGTTTCATTTATTCTTTAATAGTAATTTATGGTCGTTTTGAGTTTGAATTTTAACAGGTATTCGTATCTGCTGAGCTTAAATTTAAAATGGCCTTTATTTTTCTATGAAAAACTTATTTTTCGGAAAGTTTTTTTTAAATTAAGTTTTGTTGGTTTTTTATTGCAAAAAGTTTCAAGTTTTAAAAAATTCCTTATTTCAAAATCAAACTTTAATAAAAATTAAATGTTCATCAAAGTATCAAAACTGGTATCAAAGTAACAATATCACAATGAAAAAATGGGTTTGTGTCAACCTCGGAGTTTTATTATCTGATGGTTGAACTATTTTTAACAAAATGGCTATCTCAAAATTTTTATTGGATGGGTTTGGGGGAAAAGGGCGTAGGGGGGGGGCTAATTACTCCATAGCCTGGAAAATACCCTATATAAAGTGAGATATAGAGCTATTTACAGAATCACTTTGAATAGTGTAGATTAAATAAATTAAGTGAATAAAATGTCTGAGAAAAAAAACATTGTAATTCTGAAAAAGAGGTGAGTAATGTTTTATATATGTCATGTCACAATATGTTAAACAATATGTTGGTGAGTAATATCATATAGATGTTTTACGAAAACACATTTACAAATTATTTAGTTATTATAATGAATAGGTATAGGCTTTAAGATTACAAAATATGTCGCAGGAAAAAAATCACCCCCCCCCCCCCCTTTCCCTTGTCAAATATGGTAATTTACAATGTTGCTATTTAAAATTTTCCATAACCTAAACAGTCAAATTACCCCCCTCCCTCCCCCACAAAGGCCACCAACTCCACCATTTCCCCAAACACATCCAATCAAAATTTTTATATAGCCATTTTGTTCAACGCAGTTTAAAGTTCTGGAAATTATATGTTTGAACAGGACCCTCCCCCTTTACAGTCTTCAGGGCAAGGGTTATAAGTAATGCCCTGGGGGCATATATATTTCTTATGGTAGGAATGCACCTTATTGGAAATTGAAAGTTCTAGTTCACTTTTTAAGCGTCAAAATATTTCGGAGGGTTACCAGCCCCCTCCCCCCCAATCCCTTTTTTCTCAAATACATCCAATAAAAATTTTGAGATAGCTATTTCGTTAAAAATAGTTCAAAGATCATATAACAAAAATTTCGATGTAGACACGACTCCCCATGGCCTGTTGGCAGACGTTAAGTTATGCCCTGGGGGCATATATGGGTCTTATAGAAGGAATGCTCTAATTAAGTTTAAAGAGGGCTCATTTTATTAGAAACTGAAAGTTCTGAAGAGTAAAAAGAGATTGGAGGACACCTAGCCCCCCCCTCCTCCACGCCTTTTTTTCTTCGGACCCATCAGATAAGAACTTTGAGATAGCCTTTTTTAAAATAGTTTCAATACCACGTAGATAATTTCAGAGACCCCACTGCCTTTCCATGACGATTAAATAAAAGTTCAAAACAGGGATAGAATCCTTTTTAATAGACAGTGTATAGAAATTCACAAAAATAACAGATATTTCGGTCACTGTATATGTGACCGAAATATCTGGTATTTTTGTGTATTTCTATACACTGTCTATTAAAACGGATTTTATCTCTATTTTAAACTTTTATTTTTTTAGTTCCAGTACCATGGAACCAAATCGCCGAGGTCGACACAGCCCCCCAGAGCTCGATGGCAGGCTTTTTAAATTATGCCCTGGGGGAATATATGGTTCTTATTGAAGAGATGCTCGTAAAAACTTCAGAGGGGGCTTATTTGACTGGAAATTGAAAGTTCTAGTTCAGTTTTTTAGAGTCAAAAGAGGTTGGAGGACAACTAGCTCCTCCCCCCACGCCCCTTTTTCTGCAAATGCATCCAATAAAAATTTTGAGATAGCCATTAAGTTAAAAATTGCTCAACAGTCAGAAAACAAAAGCTTAAAAAATTTTGAGATAGCTATTTCGTTAAAAATAGTTCAAAGATCATATAACAAAAATTCCGGTGTCTACACGCCCCCCCAGGGCCCGTTGGCAGGCTTTGTAAGTTATGCCCTGGGCATATATGGTTTCTACGAAAGGGATGCTCATATAAACTTCAGAGAGCTCATTTGATTGGAAGTTGAAAGTTCGAGCGCAATTTTTAATAGTCAAAAGAAATCCGAGGGCAGCTATCCTCCCCACGTCTTCTTTTTCCAAACCTATCTAATGAAAATTTTGAGATAGACATTTAGTTAAAAATAGTTCAAAGGTCACATAAGAAAAACTCCGGTGTCAATACAACCCCCAAGGACCCAGGGGAAGGCCTTCTAAGTTATGCCCTAAGTAATTTATTATTCTTATTAAAGAGATGCTCGTGTAAACTTCATAGAGGGCTCATTTGATTGTTAATTTTGAGATAGCCAAATTTTTGGAAATTGTTCGAAAATTAGATAACGAAAATTCCCCCCAGGGCCCGGAGGATAGACGTTGCAAGTGTTGTCCTGGGCTGTATATGGTTCTTATGAAAGGGATGCTCGTATAAACTTCAGAGAGGGCTCATTTGATTGGAAATTGAAAGTTCTAGTTCAATATTTAAGAGACAAAACATATCAGATGCCAACTAGCCCCCCCCCCTACACCCTTTTTCCCCAAGCCCATCCGATAAATTTTAATAATTGTCATTTCATTAAAAATAGTTTAAAGGTAAGATAAGTAGCATTCCTGTGCCGACGCAACCCCCCGGGACCGGGAGGCAGGTGTTATGAGTAATGCTCTAGGGGTATATAAAGTTCTTATGGAAGAGATGCTCGTATAAACTTCAGAGAGGGTTCGTTTGAGCCCTCTAACTCCGTTAATAAGAACTCCAAGGTTGACCTAAACCCATTTTTTCATTGTGATATTGTTACTTTGATACCAGTTTGATACTTTGATGAACATTTGATTTTTTTTAAGTTTGATTTTGAAATAAGGAATTGTTAAAAACTTGAAACTTTTTGCAATCAGAAACGAAAGATTAATTTTAAAAAAAATTCCGAAAAATAAGTTTTTCATAGAAAAGTAAAGGTCATTTTAAACTTAAGCTCAGCAGATACAAATACCTGTTAAAATTCAAACTCAAAACGATAAGAAATTACTATTAAAGAATAAACGAAACCCAAAACGAACAGAAATTAAATAAACAATCATAGCAAAAAGCATAAAACAAGTAATGATATAAATGAATAAATAGATCTTAAAGCGAGTAATGAGTAGAACCCTATCATGAGTTACTGAATACACTGCGTGCTGCTATCTACAATTTAGTCTAACGCTGACGGGCTATAATTTATTCAAGGATTATCGATCGAGTCTAATGGTGTCAAGGTCAATTGATTTGTTGTTGTTTGTCCAGGTGTAATGACACTGGGGGTGAAGTTTGCATATGCGCATTGACAATTGGGAGAGATGCATTGATCTAGGACAAGATAGGGAAGGGATTTCCGAGAAATTGATTTGCATAAATGAAGGGGAGATGATTTCCGAGAAATTGATTGCGTAATCGACTAGGACAAGTGAATTTCTGAGAAATTGATTTGCATAATCGAGGGGAATTATTGATTCATGAAAGGGGAATTAAGAAACAAATATGGCTTCTTTGATCTTAGGTCTGAGGGATAAACGGTCTTTAGGCCAGAGAGATAAATTAATATTCTATTTTTAAATATGGCTTCTTTGATCTGTAGTGTCAGGAATTAGAAATGACATAACTTGTTATCTTGGAATTATGCGGGAGTCTAAAGAGATAGAAAAATCCTTTTTTAAATACGGCTTCTCTGATCTTTAAGTCAGAGAGATAAATTGATATTCTATCGAAACCATAATAGTGTAGCTTGGAACATCTTAGAGATGAAGAGATTAACGCGGGAAAGGGTTTCCTAGGAATTTCAAATGTGACAACGGCGGGAGGCCAAAACAAAAGAAACACACAGAAATTACTTTTAGGGGATTATTTGGGCGAAACCGTTTGAGACATTTTAGAAGATGATTTAGGGTGAAACTCTGTGGTCGTTATAATACACAAGTTCCATTTGAACAGTGTTGTGATGTCCACTATCCCAACCCCAAAGGGCCCCAATCTCCCCAACCCCCAAGGGCCCCATCCCCTCCAGACCTCCAAAGGGCCCCCGGTCCCCCCGGACCAACAAAGGGCCCACATTTACCTACCCCAACCCCAAAGGGCCCCAATCCCCCCAACCCCAATGGTCTCCATCCCCCCGGATGGGGATCCGGACGGATGGGGTCCGGATGAGAGTTGAAGTTTATTTTAGTTATAGTTCAGAGTTTTAGCTTAGAATTTTAGCTTAGAGTTTTAGTTAGAGTTCTAGTTTAGTTTAGTTTTTGTTAAGAGTTTTAGCCTAGAGTCTTAGCTTAGAGTTTAGTTAGAGTTGAAGTTTAGTTAGAGTTAAGAGTTTAGAGTTTTAGTTTAGAGTCTTAGCTAAGAGTTTTAGTTAGAGTTGAAGTTTAGTTTAGTTACAGTTAAGAGTTTAGAGTTTTTAGCTTAGAGTCTTAGCTTAGAGTTTTGTTAGAGTTCTATTTTAGTTTAGTTATAGCTAAGAGTTTGGAGTTTTACCTTAGAGTCTGAGCTTAAAGTTTTTGTCAGAATTGAAGTTTACTTAAGTTTTAGTTAAGTGTTTAGGATTTCAGCTTAGAGTCATATCTTAGGGTTTTTGTAAGAGTTCTAGTTTAGTTTAGTTTTACTTAAGAGTTTAGAGTTTTTAGCTTAGAGTCTTAACTTAGAGTTTTAGTTAGAGTTGAAGTTTAGTTTAGTTTTAGTTAAGAGTTTAGAGTTTTAGCTTAGAGTCTTAGCTTAGAGTTTTAGTTAGAGTTGAAGTTTAGTTTAGTAATAGTTAAGAGTTTAGAGTTTTAGCCTAGAGTCTTAGCTTAGAACTTCTAGCCTAGAGTCTTAGCTTAGAGTTTTAGTTAGAGTTGAAGTTTAGTTTAGTTATAGTTAAGAGTTTAGAGTTTTACCATAGAGTCTTAGCTTAGAGTTTTAGTCAAAGTTGAAGTTTAGTTTAGTTATAGTTAATAGTTTAGAGTTTTTAGCTTAGAGTCTTAGCTTAGAGTTTTTGTTAGAATTCTAGTTTAGTTTAGCTATAGTTAAGAGTTTGGAGTTTTACCTTAGAGTCTGAGCTTAGAGTTCTAGTTAGAGTTGAAGTTTACTATAGTTTTAGTTAAGAGTTTAGAGTTTTAGCTTAGAGTCTTAGCTTAGAGTTTTTGTTAGAGTTCTAGTTTAGTTTAGTTTTAGTTAAGAGTTTAGAGTTTTTAGCTTAGAGCTTTTGTTGAAGTTTTAGTTTAGTTTAGTTTTAGTTAAGAGTTTAGAGTTTTACCTTAGAGTCTTAGCGTAGAGTTTTAGCTAGAGTTGAAGTTTAGTTTAGTAATAGTTATAATCTTAGAGTTTTAGCTTAGATTCTTAACTTAGAGTTTTTGTTAGGGTTCTAGTTTAGTTTAGTTTTCGTTAAGATTTTAGAGTATTACCTTAGAGTCTTAGCTTAGTTAGTTAGAGTTGAAGTTTAGTTTAGCTATAGTTAAGAATTTAGAGTTTTAACTTAGAGTCATAGCTTAGAGTTTTAGTTAAAGTCATAGTTTAGTTAAGTTTTAGTTAAGAGTTTAGAGTTTTAACCTAGAGTCTTAGCTTAGAGCTTTATTTAGGGTTGAAGCTTAGTTTAGTTATAGTTAAGACTTTAGAGTTTTTAGCTTAGAGTCTTAGCTTAGAGTTTTAGTCAGAGTTGAAGTTTAGTTTAGTTATAGTTAATAGTTTAGAGTTTTTAGCTTAGAGTTTTAGCTTAGAGTTTTTGGTAGAATTCTAGTTTAGTTTAGTTATAGTTAAGAGTTTGGAGTTTTACCTTAGAGTCTGAGCTTAGACTTCTAGTTAGAGTTGAAGTTAACTTTAGTTTTAGTTAAGAGTTTAGAGTTTTAGCTTAGAGTCTTAGCTTAGAGTTTTAGTCAGAGTTGAAGTTTAGTTTAGTTATAGCTAATAGTTTAGAGTTTTTAGCTTAGAGTCTTAGCTTAGAGTTTTTGTTAGAATTCTAGTTTAGTTTAGTTATAGTTAAGAGTTTGGAGTTTTACCTTAGAGTCTGAGCTTAGAGTTCTAGTTAGAGTTGAAGTTTACTTTAGTTTTAGTTAAGAGTTTAGAGTTTTAGCTTAGAGTCTTAGCTTAGAGTTTTTGTTAGAGTTCTAGTTTAGTTTTAATTAAGAGTTTAGAGATCTTAGCTTAGAGCTTTATTTGAAGTTTTAGTTTAGTTTAGTTTTAGTTAAGAGTTTAGAGTTTTACCTTAGAGTCTTAGCGTAGAGTTTTAGCTAGAGTTGAAGTTTAGTTTAGTAATAGTTATAATCTTAGAGTTTTAGCTTAGATTCTTAACTTAGAGTTTTTGTTAGGGTTCTAGTTTAGTTTAGTTTTCGTTAAGAATTTAGAGTTTTACCTTAGAGTCTTAGCTTAGTTAGTTAGAGTTGAAGTTTAGTTTAGTTATAGTTAAGAATTTAGAGTTTTAACTTAGAGTCATAGCTTAGAGTTTTAGTTAAAGTTATAGTTTAGTTAAGTTTTAGTTAAGAGTTTAGAGTTTTAACCTAGAGTCTTAGCTTAGAGCTTTATTTAGGGTTGAAGTTTAGTTTAGTTATAGTTAAGAGTTTAGAGTTTTTAGCTTAGAGTCTTAGCTTAGAGTTTAGTTAGAGTTGAAGTTTAGTTTAGTTAAGAGTTTAGAGTTTTAGCCTAGAGTTTAAGCTTAGAGTTTAGTTAGAGTTCTAGTTTAGTTTAGTTATAGTTAAGAGTTTAGAGTTTTAGCCTAGAGTCTTAGCTTAGAGTTTTAGTTAGAGTTTTAGTTTAGTTTTAGTTTAGAGTTTTAGCCTAGAGTCTTAGCTTTGAGTTTTAGTTAGAGTTGAAGTTTAGTTTAGTTAAGAGTTTAGAGTTTTAGCCTAGAGCTTTAGCTTAGAGTTTAGTTAGAGTTGTAGTTTAGTTTAGTTTTAGTTAAGAGTTTAGAGTTTTAGCCTAGAGTCTTAGCTTAGAGTTTTTGTTAGAGTTCTAGTTTAGTTTAGTTTTAGTTAAGACTTTAGAGTTTTAGCTTTAAGTTTTAGCTTAGAGTTTTAGTTAGAGTTGAAGTTTAGTTTAGTTATATTTAAGAGTTTAGAGTTTTATCTTAGAGTCTTAGCATAGAGTCTTAGATAGAGTTGAAGTTTAGTTTAGTTATAGTTAAGAGTTGAGAGTTTTAGCATAGAGTCTTAGCTTAGAGTTTAGTTAGAGTTGAAGTTTAGATTAGCTATAGTTAAGAGTTTGGAGTTTTAGCTTAGAGTTTTAGCTTAGAGTTTTAGTTAGAGTAGAAGTTTAGTTTAGTTATAGTTAAGGGTTTAGAGTTTTAGCTTAGAGTCTTAGCTTAGAGTTTTAGTTAGAGTTGAAGTTTAGTTTAGTTATAGTTAAGAGTTTAGAGTTTTAGCCTAGAGTTTTAGCTTACAGTTTAGTTAGACTTCTACTTTAGTTCAGTTTTAGTTTAGAGTTTTAGCTTAGAGTCTTAGCTTAGAGTTTTTGTTAGAGTTCTAGTTTAGTTTAGTTTTAGTTAAGAGTTTAGAGTTTTAGCATAGAGTTTATAGTTAGAGTTCTAGTTTAGCTTAGTTTTAGTTTAGAGTTCTAGCGTAGAGTCTTAGCTTAGAGTTTTTGTTAGAGTTCTCGTTTAGTTTAGTTTTAGTTTGCAGTTTTACCTTAGAGTTTTAGCTTAGAGTTTTAGTTAGAGTTGAAGTTTATTTTAGTTATAGTTCAGAGTTTAGAGTTTTAGCTTAGAATTTTAGCTTAGAGTTTTAGTTAGAGTTCTAGTTTAGTTTATTTTTGGTTAAGAGTATTAGCCTAGAGTCTTAGCTTAGAGTTTAGTTAGAGTTGAAGTTTAGTTAGAGTTAAGAGTTTAGAGTTTTAGTTTAGAGTCTTAGCTTAGAGTTTTAGTTAGAGTTGAAGTTTAGTTTAGATATAGTTAACAGTTTAGATTTTTTAGCTTAGAGTCATAGCGTAAAGTCTTAGCTTAGAGTTTTGTTAGAGTTCTAGATTAGTTTAGTTTTAGTTTAGAGTTTTAACCTAGAGTCTTAGCTTAGAGCTTTAGTTAGGGTTGAAGTTTAGTTTAGATATAGTTAAGAATTTAGATTTTTAGCTTTGAGTCATAGCTTAGAGTTTTAGTTAAAGTTATAGTTTAGTTAAGTTTTAGTTAAGAGTTTAGAGTTTTAACCTAGAGTCTTAGCTTAGAGCTTTAGTTAGGGTTTAAGTTTAGTTTAGCTATAGTTAGGAGTTTGAAGTTTTTAGCTTAGAGTCTTAGCTTAGAGTTTTAGTTAGAGTTGAACTTTAGTTTAGTTAAGAGTTTAGAGTTTTAGCCTAGAGTTTAGCTTAGAGTTTAGTTAGAGTTCTACTTTAGTTTAGTTGTAGTTAAGAGTTTAGAGTTTTAGCTTAGAGTCTTAGTTTAGAGTTTTTGTAAGAGTTGAAGTTTAGTTTAGTTTAGTTTTACTTTATAGTTTTAGCTTAGAGTCTTAGCTTAGAGTTTTAGTTAGAGTTGAAGTTTAGTTTAGTTATAGTTAAAAGTTTATAGTTTTAGCCTAGAGTCTTAGCTTAGAGTTTTAGTTAGAGTTCTAGTTTAGTTTAGTTTTAGTTAAGAGTTTAGAGTTTTAGCCTAGAGTCTTAGCTTAGAGTTTTTGTTAGAGTTCTTCTTTAGTTTAGTTTTAGTTAAGAGTTTAGAGGTTTAGCTTAGAGTTTTAGCTTAGAGTTTTAGTTAGAGTTGAAGTTTAGTTTTGTTATGGTTAAGAGTTTAGAGTTTTAGCTTCGAGTCTTAGCATTGAGTTTTAGTTAGAGTTGAAGTTTAGTTTAGTTAAAGTTAAGAGT
>JAQQPU010000315.1:48977-89921 GCA_029168905.1 Artemia sp. Kazakhstan ARC1039
AGTTTTAGTTAGATTTGAAGTTTATTTTAGTTATAGTTAAGAGTTTAGAGTTTTAGCTTAGAGTCTTAGCTTAGAGTTTTAGTTAGAGTTGAAGTTTAATTTAGTTATAGTTAAGAGTTTAGAGTTTTAGCCTAGAATTTTAGCTTAGAGTTTAGTTAGAGTTCTACTTTAGTTTAGTTTTAGTTTAGAGTTTTAGCTTAGAGTCTTAGCTTAGAGTTTTTGTTAGAGTTCTAGTTTAATTTAGTTTTAGTTAAGAGTTTAGAGTTTTAGCTTCGAGTCTTAGCATAGACTTTTTAGTTAGAGTTCTAGTTTAGCTTAGTTTTAGTTTAGAGTTTTAGCGTAGATTCTTAGCTTAGAGTTTTTGTTAGAGTTCTAGTTTAGTTTAGTTTTAGTTTAGAGTTTTACCTTAGAGGTCTTAACTTAGAGTTTTAGTTAGAGTTGAAGTTCAGTTTAGTTATAGTTAAGAGTTTAGAGTTTTAGCTTAGAGTTTTAGCTTAGAGTTTTAGTTAGAGTTCCAGTTTAGTATAGTTTTGGTTAAGAGTTTTAGTCTAGAGTCTTAGCTTAGAGTTTAGTTAGAGTTGAAGTTTAGTTATAGTTAAGAGTTTAGAGTTTTAGTTTAGAGTCTTAGCTTAGAGTTTTAGTTAGAGTTGAAGTTTAGTTTAGTTATAGTTAAGAGTTCATAGTTTTTAGCTTAGAGTCATAGCGTAGAGTCTTAGCTTAGAGTTTTTGTTAGCGTACGCGCGCGGACGTAGGCTAACATAACCTAACCTAACTTAATCTAGCCTAACCTAACGTAACCATACTCGCCGGAAAATCCCCCCAGGTCGACTTTGTACCATGTTTAAGTTAGGTTAGGTTAGCTTATCATGAGCGCTCATGATAAGCTAACCTAACCTAACTTAAACATGATGAAATATTTCTATTTATTTATTAATATTAATTCATACCTAACCTAACCTATGGTTTTGGAGGTTAGATGAACCTAACTTAAATGAAGAGAAACCACTTAAACATGGAGAAATGTTTCTATTTATTTATACTTAACCTAACCTAACCTATGGTTTTGGAGGTTAGATGAACCTAACTTATACGTAGTAAAAGCTAACTTTGAAAGAAAACTTGTTAAAAACCAGTTACTTCTAAGAGATATTTGATAGTGTTAAGTAAAAGTTTATTAGTATTAAGAAAAAGTTGTTACTTCGATGCGAAGATTTGTTAGTGTTAAGCAAAACTTGCTACTTCTGACAGAAAAAAATTGTTATCATCAGCGAAAAAATTGTTAATTCCAAGAAAAATTTGGTATGTTTGACTTAAAACTTGTTATTTGTTACAGATAACTTGTCATCATAATGAAAATTGCTATTTCTAAGAAAAAAATTGGTATCTTTGAGAGAAAACTTGCAAGCTCAAGCAGAAAAAGTGTTATCACCGATGAAAAAATGTGACTTCCAAGAGAAATTGTGGTGTGTTAAGTAAAAGTTTGTTAGTATTAAGGAAAAAGTAGTTACTTCGAACAGAAGATTTGTTATCTTTGACGGAAAACTTGGTGCTGTTAGAAGAAATTTGCTACTTCTACGAAAAATTTGTTATCTTTGCTGGACAACTTGTTAGTTCTAGCAGAAATTGTGCTATCAGTGACGAAAAAATGTTACTTTTAAGAAAGAATTGGTATTTTTGAAAGAAAACTTGCTACTTCTGACAGAAAACTTGTTATCACAATCAAAAAATTGTTATCACTGACGAAAAATTTGGTATCTTTGACATAAAACTTGTTAGTTCTAACAGAAAATTTGTTATCACTGACGAAAAATTGTTACTTCTAAGAGAAATTTGATAGCTGTAATTAAAACTCTGTTATTGTTAAGGAAAAATTGTTACTTTGATGAGAAAATTTGTAAGTGTTAAGGAAAACTTGCTACTTTTGACTGAAAAATTTTTATCATGAACGGAAAAAAATTTTGCTTCTAAGAAAAATTTGATATTTTTAAGTAGAAGTTTGTTAGTATTGAGCAAAAAGTTGTTGATTCGATGAGAAAATTTTTTACGGCAGAGAAGCCGTATTTAAAAAAGGATTTTTCTATCTCTTTAGACTCCCGCATAATGCCAAGATAATAAGTGATGTCATTTCTAATTCCTGACACTAAAGATCAAAGAAGCCATATTTAAATATAGAATATTAATTTATTTCTCTGACCTAAAGACTGTTTATCCCTCAGACCTAAGATCAAAGAAGCTAAATTTGTTTCTTAATTCCCCTTTCATGAATTAATAATTCCCCTCGATTATGCAAAATCAATTTCTCAGAAATTCACTTGTCCTAGTCAATTACGCAATCAATTTCTCGTAAATCCTCTCCCCTTCATTTATGCAAATCAATTTCTCGGAAATCCACTTCCCCCCTCTTGTCCTAGATCAATACATCTCCCCCCCCCCCACCGTCAATGCGTATGTGCAAACTTCACCCCCAGTGTCATTACACCTGAACAAACAACAACAAATCAATTGACCTTGACACCATTAGACTCGATCAATAATCCTTGAATAAATTATAGCTCGTCAGCGTTAGACTAAATTGTAGATGGCAGCACGTTGTGTATTTAGTAACTCATGATAGGGTTCTACTGTAATGGTGGGATTGAATATGAAAATCAAGTTTAAAACGAAGTTCAAGCTTCAATCCTATTGAAGTATAAATGAAACTTAAAACGAACAGAAATTAAATAAACAATCAATGCAAACAAACATACTATAGATATTAATGTAAACTAATAAATAAATCTCACAACGAGTGAAATTTAAATTGAATATGCAAATCAGTAGGGAATGGGGTTATATTTACTTTGCTGTTATACACGTTTGGTAGGGAGTACGTAGTCCCTGAGTCCCAAGTTCAAGGTCAGGGGGGAAAACCCAGAAATATTTTTGTCAATAGGGGGAGACCTTGGGAAAAACCTTAGTTACATAACATGTTTGTGGACAATTTAAGATTTTGAAAATACCTAACTAGTTTCTCAACATGGAAGACCTTGGGGAAAATCTAAGTTACTTAATTGATTTGTCGACATGATTTGGGGAAAATCTTTATTGTTATTATGGATTTTAGAATTGGAAGTTAAATAGAAGAAAACCCCCCTAGCCTTGGAAAATACCCTATATACAGTGGGATATAGAGCTATTGACTGAATCACTTTGTAAATGAATTAAGTGAATAAAATGTCTGATAAAAGGAAATGTTGGGATTCTGAAAAAGAGGTAAGTAATGTTTTATATATGGAATGTCACAATATGTAACACAATATGTTGGTGAGTAATGCCATAAATATGTTTTATGAAAACACATTTACAAATTATTTAGTTTTTATAATGAACAGGTATAGACTTTAAGATTACAAAATATATCCCTGGAAAAAATCACCACCACCACCCCCCCCCCCTCTCTTTCCTTTGTCAAATATGGTAATTTAGAATGTTGCTATTTAAAAGTTTCCATGACCTAAACAGTCTGTCTTTGCCTAAGCTAGTCATAATATTATAAAATGTAGATTCACTATCACTCTATTCAGAGGGGTAGGATGCCAGTAACCATTTATTGATTGAGAGGGAGGCAAAGTTGTGATTATATATAAAAAAAAACATGATCATCCTGGTACTATTATCTACATTTAATTTACTGAAAGTTAAGTAGCTACTCATATTTCGGGAAACTAACCCTTTGCTGATTGAGAGTGATGTGGGGGGGGGGGGGAATCATATATAAATAAAATATAATTATAGTAGTTCCATTATCTATCTAAATATACTTACATATCTTATGAGTGAGTTATCCCAAAATATGTCCATGATTGAGATGCAAATTATTTTTTTATATTCCTCGTTAAACAAAGATTTATTTTTATTTTTTATATAGTTTCACTTTTTATGACATAGCTTATTTTAACTTAATTCCATGTTTTTCCTTCAGTAGACAGAATAAAATGTTCAAACGAGGTCAATTTGGCAAAGCACACCTTTTACGAAATTCATTTCAGCGAAGTTGCTAATCCAACCCGTTCGGGTATATAATAACATGATGGAAGCATACAGTGTATATGAAGAAAACTATTTATTTGTAAACAATTTTTAAAGCTTTAAAATTAGTTGCAAATCTTAGTTATAAAAATTAAAGTTTGAAATCCTGGGAAAAAAACAGATCAAGAAAAGTTTGAGAATGTGTGACTATTTACTGATACATGTAATTTATTTCCTATACGAAAGGGAGGGGGCGGGAATAGAATGATTGTTGAACTTAACCCATAACTCCCTTTAATGTGCAAATATACAGCAGAAATTACATATATATGCTATCTATCTCCCAAGCATATCAATTGTTTCAACTCCATATCTATATATTGAATCAACTAACTTGTTTCCTGGATAATGAACAAGTACCAATTTGGGTTATATATTTGCACAATAGGAGAGTAAAGGTAAAGTAACCCAACTTTACCCACTCACCTAATCTACAACTGTATAGTACAAATAACAGAAGTCCAGTGCATTCTGTTACCCGTCATTTGTCTTTGTGGATATGAAACCGGCTTTCTTAGATCTTACATTCAGCGAACTTCTCGAGTGTGTACTGGATAATATTGAAGTACCCTCTACGGCACCGAAGGTTTTTTTTATTCCTTTTTTAAAAGTATCTGGATATCCCTTATTTTATGCATAAATAATGTATCACCAGACAACCAAAAACGTATTTTCAACAATCCTACAAAACAAATAGTTGAGAAATAACGGGAAAAAACGACTTGGTAAGCAATGTTGACTAGATAGGTTTAGTATGTAAATGGCTAAGATAGGAAATGAGCTTAGTAGCTGGCTCCATATTAAATCAAGAGATAAGTAGAGTTGCGTTCTATCGCCATTATTATGGTTCATTTTTATAGACCTGTGGAAAGCTTCACTTATCTGAGTCGCGTTCGTAGTAAAGACGGTGGGTGCAGTGAAAATCTTAGCAGTAAAATAGCCAAGGTCCAGTGAATTTTTCTTCACAGTTGAAAAAAAAGGCATGAAAGAACAGAAAGATAAGCCTGCGAACCAAGATTAGAATATTGGAACCTACAGTGATTGATGACAGTGGTCAAGTAAGGTTTTGAAGCCTGGACGTTCAAAAAAAATGGATGAAGATTTGCAAGATATTTCCAACAGAAACTGCCGACGGATTGTTTTGGGTACCCAACGGACAGTCAGAATCTCAAACAGTCAAAAAAAAATGGGGCTCAATATCGCTTTCTAGAACCATAATGAGAGAAAGGTTGAGATGGCTAGGGTACGTTCTGCATATGAAGGATGTCAAATTGCCAAAGATTATCCTTGTCGACCAACCGTCTAGAATCAAACGAAAAACAGGTTGTCCCCAATTGGAATGGGAGGATTCATAAGGAAAAATTTAGGAGAAATAGGAACTTTAAGGGAGGGGGTAAAGGGTGAGACTTTGAACCGATTGGGACGGAGGAGAAGCGTACATAAATAAATCTTAAAACGAATAAAGCTTGACCAAGTCGTATTGCCATAATATTATCAGAAGAATGAAAAAAGATCGGTGACAAAGGAGCAGCTAATCGTTAGATACTACATGCAAGGCCCCCGGAAGTTCGGCCTTTTTTTCGGGCATTGATGGTAAAGACAATATGGCGGCTACTTCTCCATAGAGAGTTAACGGAGATGGAAGGAAGTAAATGTTACTGTAGCAACATGATGTCATAATCGTTCATTTTCTGATTTATTCAATAATTAGAAGCAACGCTATTGCGTTTCCTATAGTAAAGGCCATACGGCTCCATTGTTTTATTATTATTTGTTTTTTTCCCAGAGGCACTTCATATGGAAGGGGTCATCGTAGAAACTTCAAAGAGGGCTCATTCGATTGGAAATTGAGAGTTCTAGTGCTCTTTTTAAGGGTCAAAAGTGATTGGAAGGCAACTAACACCCATTCCACGCCCACCAGTTCCCCAAACACATCCAATCAAGATTTTAAGATAGCCATTTTGTTCAGCGGAGTTGATTTCTAGATAAAAATTATGTTTTTGAGGAGGACACTCCCCCAGCCCTCAGGCCTGGGTTGTAAGTTATGCCCCGGGGGCATATAAGTTTTTTATAGAAAGTTAGTTCACTTTTAAAGAGTCAAGAGAGTTAAGGGTAACTAGCTCTCCCCCGCCCTTTTTTCCCCAAACTCATCCGCTACAAATTTTGAGATAACCAGATTTTTGGAAATTGTTCAAAAATTAGATAACAAAAATTCCCTCCAGGGCCCGGGGGATAGGCGTTCATAGTGTTGTCCTGGGAGCGTATATGGTTCTTATGAAAGGGATGCTTGTATAAACTTCAGAGAGGGCTCATTTGATTGGAAATTGAAAGTTCTAGTTCAATATTTAAGAGTCAAAACATTTCCGAGGGCAACTAGACCCCCCCCACACACACACCATTTTTCCCCAAGCCCATACGATAAAATTTTTATAATATCCATTTCATTAAAAATAGTTCAAAGGTAAGATAAGTAACATTCCTGTGCCGACACAAACCCCCGGGGCCCAGAGGCAGGCGCTTTGAGGAATGTTCTAGGGCCATATATAGTTCTTATGGAAGAGATGCTCGTATAAACCTCGGAGAGGGCTCATTTGATTGGAAATTGAAAGTTCTTGTTAACTTTTTAGAATCAAAAGAGATCGGACGGCAACCAGCCCCCCCCCCCATCCACGCCCTAAGTGCATCAGATAAAAATTTTGAGGTAAACATTTTGTTTAAAATAGTTCAAAGTTCAGATAACAAAAAAACTCCGGTGTCGACACAGCCCCCCAGGGCCCGGGGGTAGGCACTTTAAGTTATGCCCTGGGGGTATGTATGGTTGTTATGGAAGGGATGCTTGTATAAACTTCATAGAGGGCTCATTTGATTGTAAATTGAAAGTTGTAATTCACATTTTAAGAGTCAAAAGTGACTGGAGGGCAAATAGCCTCCCCCTACCCTCCATTTATTTTTCCCTGGAGGTGCTTCATATAAAAGGGGTCGTCGTATAAACTTCAAAGGGGGCTCATTCGATTGGAAATCGAGAGGTCTATTGTCCTTTTCAAGAGTCGAAAGTGATCGGAGGGCAACTAGCCCCCTCTCAATCCCCTTTTCTCCAAATACATCTGATAAAAAATTTGAGGTAGCCATTTTGTTAAAAACAGTTCAAAGATCATATAACAAAAACTCCTTTACATAAGGTCATTTAGTTAAAATCGTTCAAAGATCAGATAAGAAAAACTCCTGTGTCTACAAAACCTTCCCCCCCCCCAGGGCCCGGGGAAGGCACTGTAAGTATTGCTCTGGGGGCATATATGGTTCTTATGAAAGGTATGCTCGTATAAACTTCGGCGAGGGCTCATATGATTTGGAAATTAAAAGTTGTCGTTCACTTTTTAAGAGTCAAAAGAGATCGGAGGATGACTAGCCTCCCTCTCCACGCCCTATTTTCCTCAAACCCATCCGATAAGAACTTTGAGAGCCATATTTTCAGAATAATTCAAAGGTCAGATAACAAAAACTCCGGTGTCGACACAACCCGCCACGGCCCGGGGGCAGGCATTGTAAGCCGTGTCCTGGGGCCGTATGTGGTTCTTATGAAAAAGATGCTCGTATAAGCTTCAGAGGGGGTTCGTTGGAATGGAAATTAAAAGTTGCAGTTCATTTTCTCAGAGTGAAAAAAGATGAAAGTGTGAGCCAAATGAATGAAGTTTTAGAGGTTTTGCGAGTTCAGGGTGCTAGTATTGGTTTGAAAATTAATGTTAGGAAGACCAAGTCACTAAGGCTAGGAATAAGTGAAGATGAAAAGGTGACGTTGGGTAATGAAAAGATTGATCAGGTGGACAGTTTCACTTACCTTGGTAGTATTATTAGTAAAGATGGTGGGAGGAGTGAAGATGTTAAAAATAGAATAGCCAAGGCTCAGGGTGTTTTTTCACAGTTAAAAAAAGTCTGGAAGAATAGGAAGATAAGTCTGCAAACCAAGATTAGAATATTAGAAGCTACAGTGATGACAGTGGTCAAATATGGCTCTGAAGCATGGACGCTCCGAAAAGCGGATGAAGATTTGCTAGATGTTTTCCAGAGAAATTGCTTAAGGATTGTTCTGGGTACCCGGCTGACTGACCGTATTTCAAACAATAGGCTATACGAAAAATGTGGTTCAATACCGCTTTCTAGGTCTATAATGAAAGAAAGGTTGAGGTGGTTAGGGCATGTTGTTCGGATGAAGGATGACAGATTGCCGAAGATTGTTCTTTTCGGCCAACCATCTAGGGCTAAACGGAAAGCAGGTCGTCCCCGTCTGGGTTGGGAGGACGTCATAAAGAAAGATTTAAAGGAAATGGGAACTTCGTGGGCGGGTGTAAAAAGGGAGGCTTTGAATAGATTGGGGTGGAGGAGGAGCGTGCGTAGCTGTGTTGGCCTCAGGCGGCTTGGTGCTGCGATGAGTTGTTAGTAGTAGTAGTAGTAGTAGAAAAAAGATATAAGGGCAGCTAGCTCCTCCCGCCCTCCACGCCTTTCGGTTTATCGGATGGATAAACCCATCGGATAAACATTTGAGGTAACCATTTCGTTAAAAATAGTTCAACCATCTGATATTAAAACTCCGGTGTCGACACAACCTCCCAGGGCCTAGGGACAGGGACTGTAAGTTACACTCTGGGGATATATATGGTTCTTATGCAAGGGATGATCGTATAAACGTCAGAGAAGGCTCATTTGATTGAAAATAGAAAGTTCTAGTTCACATTTAAAGAGTCAAAAGAGACCGAAGGTTAATTAGTTCCCCCCCCCCCGCCCTTTTTCCCCAAACCCATCCGATAAAAAATTTTAAATAGCCATTTTGTTAAAAATAGTTCAAACATCAGATAATAAAAGCTCCGAGGTTGACACAAACCCATTTTTTCATCGTGGTATTGTTACTTTGATGATACATAGATGAACATTTGATTATTTTTATAAGTTTTATTTTGAAATAAGGAATTTTTAAAAACTTGAAACTTTTTCAATCAAAACTGAACAAAAATTAGTTAAAAATTAGTTAAAAGTCCAGTTAAGCTCAGCAGATACCAATACTTGTTAAAATTCAAACTCAAAACGACCAGAAATTACTATTAAAGAATAAATGAAGACCAAAACGAACAGAAATTAAATAAACAATCACAGCAAAACATATAACAAGTAATAATATAAATCAATAAATAGATTTTAAAGCGAATAATGCTGAAATTGCATATGGAAATCAAGCTTAAAACAAAAAAATCCTATTGAAGTATAAATTAAACTTAAAACGAACATAAATTAAATAAACAATCAATGAAAACAAACATACTAAAGATATTAATGTAAACTAATAAATAAATCTCAAAACAAGTGAAACTTAAATTGAATATGCAAATCAGTAGGGAGAGGGGTTAAATTTACCTTTATGCTTAAACGTGTGGTAGGGAGTACGTAGCCCCTGAGTCCCAAGTTCAAGGTCACGGGGAAAACCCAGTAATGTTTTTGTCAACAGAGAAAAAACCTTAGTTATATAACATGTTTGTGGACAATTTAAGATTTTGGGAAAATCTAACTAGTTTCTCAAGAGAGGAAGATCTTGGGGAAAAACCTAGTTACGTAACTGATTTGTCGACATGATTTGGGGAGAAACCTTATTGTTATTATTGATTTTAGAAATGGAGGTCAAATAGGAGAAAAACCCCATAGCCTTGGAAAATACCCTATATAAGGTGGGATATAGAGCTATTGACAGAATCACTTTGAATATTGTAGATTAAATAAATCATGTGAATTAAATATCTGAGAAAAGGAAATGTTGTGATTCTGAAAAAGAAGTGAGCAATGTTTTATATATGTTATGTCACAATATGTAACACAATATGTTGGTGAGTAATGTCACAAATATGTTTCATGAAAACACATTTACCAATTATTTAGTTATTATAATGAATAGGTATAGACTTTAAGATTACAAAATATGTCCCAGGAAAAAATCACCCCCCCTTTCCCTTGTCAAATATGGCAATTTGAAATGTTGCTATTTAAAAGTTTCCATGACCTAAAGAGTCAAATTACCCCCCCCCCCCTCACAACGGCCACCATGCCCACCATTTCCCCAAACACATCCAATACAAATTTACATATAGCCATTTTGTTCAACGTAGTTGAAAGTTCTCGAAATTATATGTTTGAGCAGGACCCCCCCCCCCATATTTTTCAGGGCAAGGGTTATAAGTTATGCCCTGGGGACATATATCGTTCTTATGGAAGGAATGCTCGTATAAACTTCAGAGAGGGATCATTTGATTGGAAATTGAAAGGTCTAGTTCACTTTTTAAGCGTTTAAATATTTCGGAGGGTAACCAGCTTAATAAATAAACTTACGGCATATAATTGGTTAACAATACATTCAATATTCTCCATATTATCATATAAATTGTTATATTAAGCAAGAAGTATTATGCACTTATATAATTTCTCCAGGGTGAAGTCTTATTAAAAACAGAATCGCGCAACTTGATTTTCATCATAGCCTATTACATAACGTCACTCCCGTTTGAAATTGTAGCTCTATGATTGGCCTAGAAATGGGCGTATGGTTGTAGAAAGTGATCTGACGTCACTCCTGTTCAAATCTGATACGCGACCTCTACTAAAAGAGGTGCAAACTTCAGAAAAGAAGTTTATTTTTTTTACTTTTTTTAACCTTTTAGAAATACAAAATGAGAATGATAAACATATGTTATTCTTGACTTTTGCTATTAGAAAAAAGTGTTTGTAGTAGCACTTTTATTTTTTTTTCTGACTTGGAATTTTTGGACTTCAAAAATTATTCAACTTTTTTTATTAATGCGGCTATATCAGTGGTACTATATGGGTACTCATAGACACTACGCGGCTGTCCCAGTGTTTTAAAATGATATAGAATATACTTAAAACGAACAAATTCACATTCAATATTTTCGAAATACACAATGAGAATGATATAGATATGTTAGTCGTGATTTTACCATTAGAAAAATAATGTTTGTAGTAGCACTTTTCTTTTTTCTTTTTCTTGACTTGTAATTTTTTTTATTTGCGATTTTTTTTGTTATTATTGCGGCTGTACCAATGGTACTCTATGCTTGCACATAGAGACGATGCGGCTGTCCCGGTGATACTCTATTGCAGGTTATCGACACTACCAGGTTTATTGTACGTACTAAATCAGAAATTTTTCTACATGGGAAGAATAGACTTCTGCATCATATTTTTCTTTGTGCAGATGAATTATTCTGCGAAAGTGTGTACACATGATAAAGTCATCGTTGGGTTAAATGCTGACAAAGACCAAGATTTGAACTACGAAACAAGTACTAGTGGTAACACTATTGGAAATGTATGCGTGCGTTGTCATGCCAGTGAGAGTACCCAAGAATTTCCATTGTGCAAATGGTTGATATGTGAGAGTATTATTCTCAAAGATGATAGTGCTCAAAGAGAATACAGACATAAAAATAATAGTTGGTGAAGAGGGGTATCTTCTTACTCATAGTTCTAGTACCACGTTACCTACTGATATATCTTATTGTCTTTGTTCTGGTATTAGTATGCAAATGAATGCAAAGGGGAAAAGAAAGACCTACTGCTACACAAATGTCATAAATTGTATCTTGTCTACGTGCCAGAAGTGTTATCTGTGTAAAAAAATGTGATAATAGACAGTGAAATCAAAGACAAAATAAAAGGGGCATTTTTAGACAATATCACTAATGAATATAAAGGGGATTTGATGGAAAATCAAGGGCAAATAAACATTATTACTACTATTGATAATATAGTCAATGAAAACAGTAATACCAAAGACGAAATGTATATTGAACCTGTGGATGACACCCCAGTAAAAATTGTGAATGACTGAAAATGGAATAATGATTATTCTTCTGGTTACGAACTAAGAGAAGAGAGTAACTATATTATCAAAAGAGAACATTTATGAATTATTATAAAACAGATTTTAAATGTCTAAAGTTGTTCAATGATGTTAATAATGCAAAATAATGTATGAAACATATTTTATGTATTAGTATTCTACACTTCATTATTTCATTAAAAATATATTATACATTACTTTTATACGTGATCATTATTTTTAGGTTACGCTAGCACGTTAAATATTTAGAATATCTATCAAAAAGTTGTAAATATAAGAAAGGGAATTTTCGGAGACATAGATACTACTACCAGGCTCATGGGGCTTTTATTAGACAATGAGATAGGTTAACAGAACTTTTACCAAATTCTGAGAGAGATGAGCTGAATTTTTTTTTCTAAAATCTCCACAGACAAGCAAACTCCCGTCCAGACAAACAGGCAGAGAGAGCTTTAGTTTTCAGAAACAAGAACATACACGCTTAAAATACATCTGGTTTATTAATAATATTTGATTTTTAATAAATTTGGGTTTTATTTTTAAGAAACAAGAACCCCCGCACTTAAAGTACATTTGATTTTATTTATAATATCTGATTTTTTAATAAAGTTGGGTTTTAGTTTTCAGAAAAAAGACCATCAAATTTAAAATACATCTGATTATATTGATATTATTTGATTTTTTAATTAAGTTGGGTTTAAGTTTTTGGAAATAAGATCATCCGAGTTTAAAACACATCTGATTTTATTAACAATATTTGATTTTCTTAATAAAATTAGGTTTTATTTTTCAGAAATAAGAATATCCACATTTAAAATAAATCTGATTTTATTAATAATGTTTTATTTTTAAATAAAGTTGGGTTTTAGTTTTCAGAAATAAGAACATCCACATTTAAAATACATCTGATTTTATTAAGAATATTTGATATTTTAATAAAGTTGGGTTTTTGCTTTCAGAAAAAAAGCATTCACATTTAAAATACAACTTATTTTATTAATAATATTTTAATTTTTAATAAATTTGGGTTTTAGTAGTCACAAATAAGAACATCAACGTTTAAAATGCATGTGATTCTATTAATAATATTCGATTTTCTAATGAATTTGGGTTGTAGTTTTCATTACATGTTTAAAATACATCTGATTTTATTAAAAAGATTTGATTTTCTTATAAATTTGGGTTTTAGTTTTCAGAAATAAGAGCATCCACGTTTAAAATACATCTGATTTTATTGATATTATTTGATTTCTTAATAAAGTTGGGTTTTAGTTTACAGAAATAAGAACCTTTATGCATACCCTAGTTCTACAAAATACTTTTTCAAAGGCATTATTCTATCATTTCCCTCATTGGGCTGTCATATCATCACTAGGTTAGGTTACATTAAGTCAACTGCTGTCAAATAGCTGTCAAATAGCTTCACTTTAAATTTTTTAAAACGTAAAGATAATAACATATTTTCACTCCTGCCCTCTTTTCACCTTTAGTTATAGGTGGCAGCACATCAGCTCAAGCACAAGGGCCTAGTGAGAGAGACATGCAAAAAGTTAGGTTCATTTAGGTTGACTTGTCGTGGCGCCTTTGGCATGTTTCTCTCACTAGGTCCTTGTGCTTGAGCTGATGTGCTGCCATCTATAACTAAAGGTGAAAAGAGGATAGGAGATGTGGTAGTGAAATTGTGTCAGTATCTTTACTTTTTTTAAAAGTAAATGAAGATATGTGACTAAAGGTACTCGGGTAGTCTATGGTAACCTAAATGAGTCTAACTTAAAAGCAGTTCACTAAGTGTAACCTAACCTAGTGATCATATGACAGCCCTATGAGGGAAATGATAGAATAATGCCTTTTGAAAAGTTTTGTGTATAATTAGGGTATGCATAGAGGTTCTTATTTCTGTAAACTAAAACCCAACTTTATTAAGAAATCAAATATTATTAATAAAATCAGATATATTTTAAACGTGGATGCTCTTATTTCTGAAAAAAAACAACTTTATTAAAAACTCAAATCTTATTAATAAAATCAGATGTATTTTAAACATGGATATTCTTATTTCCGGAAACTACAAACCGAATTGGTTAGAAAATCGAATATTATTAATAGAAGCACATGTATTTTAAACGTGAATGTTCTGATTTCTGAAAACTAAAACCCAGCGTTATTAAAAATCAAATCTTAATAATAAAATCAGTTGTATTTTAAATGTGAATGTTCTTGTTTCTGAAAATTAAAACAAACTTTATTAAAAAATCAAATATTATTAATAAGTTCAGATGTTTTTTAAACGTGGATGTTCTTATTTCCTAAAACTTAAACCCAACTTTAATAAAAAATCAAATATTATCAATATAATCAGATGTATTTTAAACGTTGATGTTCTTATTTTTGAAAACTAATACCCAACTTTATTAAAAAATCAAATATTACTAATAAAATCAGATGTATTTCAAGCGTGGATGTTCTTGTTTTTTTAAACTAAAACCCAACTTTATTAAAAAATCAAATATTATTGATAAAATCAGATGTATTTTAAGCGTGGATGTTATTGTTTCTGAAAACCAAAAGTCTCTCTGCCTGTGTGTCTGGACGGGTGTTTTCTTGTGTGGAGATTTTTGAGAAAAAAGTTAGCTCATCTCTCTCAGACTTTGGTAAAAGTTCTGTTAAACTATCTCATTTTTTAATATAACCCCTATGAGCCTGCTAGTAGTCTCTATGTAACTGACAATTCCTCTTCTTACATCTCCGACTCTCTAATAGATATTCTAAAGGTTTGATGTGCTAACGTACCCTAAATATAATGATCACATATCAAAGTAATTTATAATATACTTTTAATGAAATAATGACATTAAGAATATTAATAAAAAAAAATTTATAAATTATAATACATTATTAACATCATTGAACAACTTTGGACATTTTGAATCTGTTCCATAAAATAAGTCATCATGTTCTCTCTTGACACTATAGTTACTCTCTTTCCTTAGTTCATAACCAGTAGAATAATCATTATTCCATTTTCATATACAATTTTTACTGGGGTGTCATCCACAGGTTCAATTAGTCATTTCTTGTTTGGTATTACAGGTTTCATTGACTATATTATCAATATATACTCTAACATATCCACCATTTGCACAATAGAAATTTTTGGGTACTCCAAAGAAATCTAAACTCTCGCTGTTATGACAACGTACGCATACTTTTCCAATAATTTTACCACTATTGCTTGTTTCGTAGTTCAAATATTGGTCTTTGTCATCATTTAACGTAACGAAGACTTTATCATGTGTAAACACTTTCTCTGAATAATCCATCTTCACTGTTTAAAAAAATATGATGCGATGTCTATCCTTCTAATGTAGAAAAATTACTGATTTAGTACGCACAATAAACCTGGTAGTGTCGATAACCTGCCATTGAGTATCACTGGGACAGCAGCATTAATAACAAAAAATAATAATAAAAAAACAATTTTCAAGTCGAAAAAAATTCCAAGTCAGAAAAAATAAAGGTGCTACTACAAACATTATTTTTCTAATAATAAAAATCCCGACTAACATATCTATATCATTCTCGTTTTGTATTTCGAAAATATTAAATATGATTTTTTTGTTTTAAGTATATTCCATATCATTTTAAAACACTGGGACAGCCACGTAGTGTCTATGAGTGCCTATATAGTACCATTGATACAGCCGCATTAATAAAAGAAATAATACAAAAAAAAAATTGAATAATTTTCCAATTCCAAAAAATTCCAAGTCAGAAAAAAAAAGAAAAGTGCTACTATAAACACTATTTTTCTAATAGTAAAAGTCAGGACTAACATATCTATATCATTCTGATTTTGCATTTAACAAAAATTCGAAAAAAGTAAAATAAATTAAACTTCAAAAAAACCTTCACAGAAAAATTGAAAAATGGGGGGAGGGACCCAAAAAGTTGGAGGGAGGGGGCCCTTGGAGGTTGTGGAGAGGGGGCCCTTTGAGGCTGAGGTCCTTGGTGGTTATTAGTTTCAACTTTCTAGTATACTCCATTGCTAACTAATATTTTATATTGCCCCCATCCATCATTGTGTACTTGTGTATTATACAGAACACATCCAAGAAGCATAGCAAAGTCAAGTTGCAAGATCATCTTGGCGCCTACGACTCTATTAGCTTCAACTTTTTAGTATAATCCAATGCGGAAGAATATTATACGTTGACCCCATCCCTCATTATGTACTTTTGTATTATACAGAACAAAGCCAAAAAGTATAGCTAGTCAACTCGCAAGATCATCTTGGTGCCTATGACTCTATTAATTTCAACTTTTTAGTATACTCCCTTGCTAAAGAGTTTTACACATTGCCCCCATCCCTCATTATGTACTTATGTATTATGTAGAACACAGCCAAGAACTATAGCTAAGTCAAGTCGCATGGCCACCTTGTCACCAGTAACCGTTTCCACAGATTGATACCAATGATGTTATTCTAACATTTATTTCAAGTTGCGTGAGACTTACCATCCTCTCAGACTTACCTTAACTGGTAAGCAGTTTTAACCCTTTTTACCGCTTTCATACAATCCAATTAAAAATAAGAATGTTATCGAACTCTATTTCATCCCATTATTCAAATCATTAATGAAGACGATTTAGACCAGATTTAAGCAAATACGATAACATTTTGCAAATTGAGATACCTTTTTGATATCTGTAATATCGTTCAAGACTTAATGGGTATTTGAATATACTAGCCTATAGCAAAGATGGACAGGTTTTTTCTTCTTTTTTTCTTTTAGGATATTGAACTTACCATAAATGGACGGCCTTTTACCAAGGACATTAAATCACCCGTCAAATCAGCACATGTTATAGACAGGTTTCTAATAGCCCGGCAAACCGTCATACAGGTTACTACTCACTTGTCACTGCTATTTTTGTCGTTGTTTTCTTTGTGTGTTTTAAAGGTTCCTGCTTCAAAAATTATGGTTTGATATGTTTAGTTATGCTATATTGCGGTTTGGCTTGTCCATGCTATTTTTTTCAGTGGTTTCTTTGTACATTTCTGAAGTGCCCTGTTAGAAAGTTATCCTTTGATGCTGTTGTTTATGCATTTTCATTGCTTGACTTATCAGAGCTAATTTTTCATTGGTTTCTTTGTCTATTTTGAAGGTGTCCGAATTGAAAGCTATGGTTTTATATGTTTATTTCCGCTGTATTGTGGTTGGACTTGTCTCGCTAAGTTTGTCAGTGGTTTCTTTGTCTATTTCGAAAGTGCCTTGTTTGAAAGTTGTAGTTCTATGTTTTTAGTTATAGTGTTTTAATGTTTGTCTTGTCTGCACCAGCTTTGTCAGTGGTTTCTTTGTCTATTTCAAAGGTGCCTTGTTTGAAAGTGATATTTTGATGTTTTTAGTTATGCTGTTTCAATGTTTGTCTTGTTTGTGTCAGCTTTGTCAATGGTTTCTTTGTCTATTCTGAAGGTGTATTTTTTGAAAGTTATTGTTTGATTTATTAATTTATGCAATATAGTGGTTTTATTTGTCTTCACTATTTTGCCCATAGTAACTAAAGTAATAAAATGAATCATTATATATTACAGTAAAAGACGATCATTGGAATAACAAACCATTGCATACATTGGACTTAGTTAGCTACTTGATTGTTCGAGGCTCGTCTCTTACTATTTCAAAGAACATAAAGCCGTAGGCTTTTTCTTGTTTGTTATAATATGGAACGAACTCTAGCCTACGAACTCTAATAATTACATATAAGCTCCATCTAGTTTGTTAGAGAAAATACATAAAGGATCGATATAGTTCATCATAAATGGCGCGAGTCAAGAGGATCTCATTTAGTAATCTGTAATAGAAGTTTTTTTTAAACTTTAAATTGACAAATGCGTAAAAATTTGCCAACATGGTTCTAAGAGGCTGGTGTACTTCTTGGTTTGACTTGTCTCGCTAATTTTGTCAGTGGTTTCTTTGTCTATTTCGAAGGTTACTTGGTTGAAAGTTGTAGTTCTATGTTTTTAGTTATAGTGTTTTAATGTTTGTCTTGTCTGCACCAGCTTTGTCAGTGGTTTCTTTGTCTATTTCAAAGATGCCTTGTTTGAAAGTTATATTTTGATATTTTTAGTTATGCTGTTTCAATGTTTGTCTTGCTTGTGTCAGCTTTGTCAATGGTTTCCTTATTTTATTCTGAAGGTGCATTTTTTGAAAGTTATTGTTTGATTTATTAATTTATGCTATATAGTGGTTTTATTTGTCTTTACTATTTTGCCCATAGTAACTAAAGTAATAAAATGAATCATAATATATTACATTAAAAGACGATCATTGGAATAACAAAAAATTGCATACATTGGACTTAGTTAGCTACTTGATTGTTCGAGGTTCGTCTCTTACTATTTCAAAGAACATAGAGCCGTAGACTTTTTCTTGTTTGTTATAATATGGAACGAACTCAAGCCTACGAAATCTAATAATTACATTAAAGCTCCATCTAGATCATTAGAGAAAATACATAAAGGGTCGATATAGTTCATCATATATGGTGCTAGTCAAGAGGATCTCATTTAGTAATCTGTAATAGAAGCTTTGCTTAAACTTTAAATTGACAAATGCGTAAAAATTTGCCAACAAGGTTCTAATAGGCTGGTGTACTTCTTGTTTTGATCTGACTCTCTTTTTAGGAGTTATGGGTTATTTTGGTATTTACTACGGGGCTTAGCTACCGCTGCATCCCGGATTAAATAAAAAACATGTTTTTTTAACGTAAAGTAAGGAGCGACATTAAAACTTAAAACGAACAGAGAATATTCCGTATATGAAGGGGGTTGCCTCCTCCTCAACATCTCTCTCTTTACGCTAAAGTATTTTTACCGCTTCTGAAAAAAGTTTCTCATTGTCCCAATTAAACGAACATAGTGGTTCAGAAATAGTTTAAAAGAATTGGGAGAAAATGTCAACTTTCAAACAGTTTGTAATAACGAACTTTATAGTAAGAGCGACTCGTCTCAATAGTAACCAAAACTCTAAAAAACAGAATTTTAATAACAATAGATACATCAAAAGAATTGTATTTTTATGCTGATTGTAAATATATATATACCATCATGTTTACTCATATCCATCAAAAGTTACGAGCGTGTGGAAATTTGCCTTATTTTCCAAAAAAGGGAAAAACACCCCCTAAAAGTCATCGAATCTTAATGAAAACAAACCAGGGTATCAGAGAATCTTACTGTAGCAGTTTCACGCTCCTATCTGCCAAAATGTGGAATTTTGTATTTTTGCCAGAAGAAAGATCACGGATGCGTGTTTATTTACCCTTTTTTTACCTGGGGTGATCGTAACAACCCAGAGGTCCTAAAAATTTTTGAGACAGCTTATTTGAACAGAGACTAAAAGTTCTAGTGCCTCTTAAATCAAAAAACAGAGTGTAAAGAGCGAGGTGTTGAGGAGGAGGCAACCCCCTTCATATACTGAATAATTTCTGTTCGTTCTAAGTTTTAATGTCGCTCCTTACTTCCTTTTAAAAAACTTTTTTTTTAATTTGATTTCAGAACGTTTATGAACTAATGCAAGTTTTAAAAATAGATAACCGTATGTGAATAATTAAAGTGAATCTTTCATATTAATTTTACTTTTTTGGTTCAATAACTTTTCTCAAAATTTTGATCGTACGAATTTGAGAAAAAAGGCCGGAGGAGGGTGCCTAAATGTCCTCCAATTTCTGAGTTCCCTAAAAAGGGCGTTAGAAGTTTTAATTTTATTTACGAACGTTTTTATTAGTAATAAATATACGTAACGTACGAATTTACTACCATTTCCTTAGTAACAATTTCTGAATTTCCATCTTCGTCTAATTGGTACAGTGAGACGCTTTTTTCATTGTAATGCTGAATCAGCATCATAAGCCCATTCTTTTGATATATGTTTAAAAGTTTCGTTAGGTTACGTTATGTTAAAAACGTTAGGTTACGTTAGTTTAAATTAGGTTACTTTAGTCTACGTTAGGTTATGTTAGGTTACGTTAGGCTATGTTAGGATGTGTTACGTTAGGATATGTTACGTTCGGTTAGATAGGCGTTAGGTTACGCTAGGTAACGTTAGGTTAAGTTAGCTTACGTTAGTGTACCTTAAGCTATGTTAAGTAACGTCAGATTAGGCTATGTCAGGATAGGTTACGTTAAGTTAGGCTAGTGCTATTATTAGGGGCGTCGTTTGGGGGTGGCAAGGGGTAGCAGTTGCCCCCTCCCAATAATCCGGAGAAAAAATATTATACATCCCATGCACTTTGACTAACCAGATATGGACCCCTCTTGCACCCCAATAAATATGCTGGAAATTTACCCCTGATAGATGCTATAATGCGTTTAGACTTGACTCGGTATTTTTGTCAGTGACTTCTTTGTCTATTTCGAAGGTGCCATGTTTGAAAGTTTTATTTTGGTGTTTTTAGTTATAGTGTTTTAATGTTTGTCTTTTCTGAATCAGCTTTGTCAATGGTTTCTTTGTCTTTTTTGAAGGTGTATTTTTTGAAAGTTATGATTTGATATATTAATTTATGCTATATAGTGGTTTTACCTGTCTTTGCTATTTTTGTCAGTGGTTTCTTTGTTTATTTCAAAGATACCTTGTTTGAAAGTTATATTTTGATGTTTTTAGTCATGCTGTTTCAATGTTTGTCTTGTCTGAACCAGCTTTTTAAACGGTTTCTTTGTCTATTTTGAAGGTGTATTTTTTTAAAGTTATTGTTTAATTTATTAATTTATGCTATATAGTGGTTTTACTTGTCTTTACTATTTTGTCCATAGTAGCTAAAGTAATAAAATGAATCATTATATATTACATTAAAAAATGATCATTGGAATAACAAACCATTGCATACATTGGACTTAGTTAGCTACTTGATTATTCGAGGTTCGTCTCTTACTATTTCAAAGAAGAAAAAGCTCCATCTAGTTCATTAGAGAAAATACCTAAAGGATCGATATAAATCATCATAAATGGTGTTAGTCAAGAGGATCTCATTTAACAGTCTGTAATAAAAGTTTTGTTTAGACTTTAATTTGACAAATGTGTAAAAATTTGTCAAGGCAGTTCTAATAGTTTACTTTTTGTTTTGCTCTGACTCTAATTTTAGGAGCTATGGGTTATTTTAGTTTTTATTATGGGGCGTGATCGTCTCTTACTAGGTCGCTGCAACCCAGATTAAATAAAAAATCAAGTTTTTTTTTTAACAGAAAGTAAGGAGTGACATTAAAACTTAAAACGAACAGAAATTATTCCGTATATGAAGGGGTTTGCCTCCTCCTTAACATCTTGCTCTTTACGCTAAAGTTCTTTAGTACTTTTGAAAAAAACTTTTCATTACCCCAATTAAACGAATATAGTGTTTCAGAAGTCGTTCTTATTGAATTGGGAGAAAATTTTTACTGTACAGTAAATAGCGAGGTGTTGAGGAAGAGGAAAACCCCTTTATATACGGAATAATTTCTGTTCGTTCTAAGTGTTAATGTACCTCCTTACTTTCTTTTAAAAAATTTGTTTTTTTATTTAATTTCAGAACGTTTTTGAACTAATGCAGTTTTTGAAATTAGATAACCGTATATGAATAATTAAAACAAAATTTGCTTATAAATTTTAATTTTTTGTCTAAATAGCTTTCTGAGAATTTTGATCGTACCAATTTGAGAAAAAAGGCCAGGGGAGGATGCCTAGTTGCCCTCCAATTTCTGGGCTCCTTATAAAAGGCACTAGAACTTTTAATATTATCTACGAACGTTTTTATTAGTAATAAATATACGTAACTTACGACTTTTCTCCCAATTCTTTAATAACGATTTCTGAAACACTATCGTCGTCTAATTAGAACAATGAGAAGCTTTTTTCATTACAATTCTGAACCAGCATAAGCCTATTCTGCATAATAAGCCATATTGTTTTTTATTACGTATATGTTATTAAGTATATGAGGGGGTTCTCCCACTAGTCATTACCTCACTCTTTACGCTAAAGTCCGAATTTTGTACGAAATACAAACTCCTGAATCACAAAGGCAGTTTAAATATACCGACCGAAACTAATAATAACCGAAACTTTAAAAACGGAATTTCGATGCCAATAGATACATCAAAAGAATTGGATTTTTACGCTAATTTTTAATAGTTATGTTTTATCAAGTTTATTGTTACCCATCAAAAGTTACAAGCCTGAGAAAATATGCCTTATTTTCGAAAAAAGGGGGAAACAACCCCTAATCATAGGCAATCACGCTGCCGAAGTAAAGAACGATTTTGGCACAATGTATTATTTGTTTTTCCGCACCAGGGCACTTCGTATCGAAGTATACATAAAATATCGATATAGTTCATCATAAATGATGTTAGTTAAGTAGTTATTAATAGAAGTTTTGTTTAGACTCTAAGTTAACAAATGTCACAGTAAGGACCGAAGTCTATTTCATAGTAACTGATGTAAAAGAGAAAAGAAAAAGGGGTATTTGGTAAATATGACGCCATACGAGGTTACGTTTGATTTATATTAGTAAAGACGGAAGGATCAGAGAAGATGTTAAAAATAGAACAGCCGAGGCTCAGTGTGTTTTTCGAAGTTTTATTACATAAGGAATCATGTTAAAGATTGATCAATGATGTGATAATCGTAGGTTTTATCCAGGGCATCTCTTACTATTCCAATTAAGAAAAAGCCATAGGTCGTTATATGTATGTGACGTCATTACAATGACGAACTAACTCTTGCTTATACTAAATTGCTTAGGCAACTTAACTAAAGTTAAGATTACATAATTTATATTATGATAAAGCAAAAGGTATGAGCAAAAATATAGTAAAGATCGACCTTTAGCCTATTTAAATTTTAAATTAAGCGATATTAATTCAACATATTTAAAGTTTTCCCGGACAGGGAATTGAATCCCGTCTTCCCGCTTGAAAAGTGGGTATGCTCACCAATGGACTGTCAAAGACTTATAAAATATGAGTTACATATAAGACATGATAATAATTTCGTTAATACACCAAAAACATATATAAGGAATCGGTCTCGTTAATTATAAATGGTAATTATGTTAGTTTCATCGGTATCATGGCTGTAGAATTGGCTGAAACCTAGTAAAGAACAAAACATGGAACATATTGGGGCTAAATTGACCCAATATTCGGCCATATTCTCTGAGGCTCTTCTCTTACTATTCCAAATAAGAAAAGCCATTGCCTTTGCAGCAGTAGCTAGTTTAAAACTAGATCATTTCCTGAAATTCGCAATAAAATAATTTTATTTAATCATACAAGCTAAAGCCTACATCAAACAGTTTGTGGTAACGAACTGTAAGTAAGGAGCAACCCGGCTCAATAGTAATCTAAAATCTAAAAACTGTAATTTTGATACCGGTAGATACATCAGGAAAGAATCAGATGTTTATGCTGATTTCAAATATATAAGTTTCATCACGTTTAGTCTTACCAATCATAAGTTAAGAGCCTGAAAAAGATCGCCCTATTTCCTAAAAATGGGAGAAATGCCCCATAAAAGTGATAAAATCTTAATAAAAATCAAACCATCTGATTCAGCATAAAAGAAAACCCTACTGTAGATATTTCAAGCTCCTATCTGCAAAGATGTGGAATTTTGTAGTTTTTGCCAGAAGGAAGATCACGGATGCGGGTTTATTTGTTTGTTTGTTTTTTCACCAGGGGTGATCCTATCGATACAGTAGTCCTAGAATATCGTTAGAGGGCTAATTTGAACGGAAATTAAAAATTATAGTGACTTTTTTAAGTGACCAAAAAATTGGAGGGCAACATGGCTCCTCCCACCCTCATTTTTTTTCCCAAAGTCACCCAATCAAAATTTTTAGATACCCATATTGTTCAGCATAGTCGAAAGTCTAATAAATATGTCTTAGAGGATGACTTAATCCCCCAGAGTTTCCGGGGAAAGGGCTGCAATTTATGAACTTCGCCCATTATTTATATGTAGTATTGGTTATTTGGAAGTATACAGATGTTTTCAGGAGGGATTTTTTTCTAGGGGGAGGGTTCAGAGGAGGGGGCTACTTAGGAGGATGCTTCCTTGGGGAAGGGACATTTCTATGAAGGGGGTGCCGGATTTTCCAGCGTTATTTAAAAAACTATCAGAACCTAAATAAAAAAACAAGTTTTTTCAACTGAAAGCAAGGAGCAACATTAAAATTCAAAACGACATAATTATTACGTATATAATTGGGTTCGGCCCCTAGTCAATGCCTCGCACTCTACGCTAAAATTTTCTTAGTAATTTCAAAAGTGCTATATATTCTAATTAAACGACCTTTGCGATTCAGGAGTTTGTGTTTCGTAAAAAATTCGGACTTTAGTGTAAAGAGTGAGGTATTGACTAGTGGGAGAACCCCCTCATATACGTAATAACATATACGTAATAAAAAACAATATGGTTTATTAAACAGACTGGTCTTATTATGCTGGTTCAGAATTATAATGAAAAAAGCTTCTCATTGTTCGAATTAGATGAAGATAGTGTTTCAGAAGTCGTTATTAAAGAATTGGGAGAAAATTCGTAAGTTACGTATATTTATTACTAATGTAAACGTTCCTAAATAAAATTAAAAGTTCTAGTGCCCTTTTTAAGGGACCTAGAAAATGGAGGGCGACTAGGCACCCTCCCCTGGCTTTTTTCTCAAATTCGTACGATAAGAATTTTTAAAAAGCTATTTAGCAAAAAAAGTAAAATTAATATGCAAATTTTACTTAATGATTCATATACGGTTATCTAATTTCAAAACCTGCATTAGTTCAAAAACGTTCTGAAATTCAATAGAAAAAAACAAGTTTTTTAAAAGAAAGTAGGGAGCGACAATAAAACTTAGAACGATCAGAAATTTTTCCGTATATGAAGGGGGTTGCCTCTTCCTCAACACCTCGCTCTTTACTCTAAAGTTTAAATTTTCTCCCAATTCTTTAAGAAAGGCCTCTTAAACACTATATTCGTTTAATTGGGATAATGAGAAGCTTTTTTCAAAAGTACTAAAAAACTTTAGCGTAAACAGCGAGATGTTGAGGAGGAGGCAAACCCCTTCATATACGGAATAATTTCTGTTCGTTTTGATTTTTAATGTCACTCCTTACTTTCTGTTAAAAAAAATATGTTTTTTATTTAATCCGGGTTGCAGCGGTAGCTAGCAACCTAGTAAGAGACGATAGTAGAATGCATCTATGGAATTACATGGAAGCTATACACCTTTTCAAAGAGAGTGAGTATCCTCTCACACCTATACTTTCTTTGTACCTTTCCAAGCAAAGTGGTTAAACACGTTTTGAAACTACAGTCGAGATTGTATAACGCAACCAGACTGGTTTTTGAGGCAACACCCATTTTGTAGGGCCAATCAGAGAGAGTGGAGGTTACTCCATATACGATAACTTGATTAGCAATTGGATTCAAATAAAAGGAGTGATTTTCATTCGCCCTTGAGATTTTGTATATAGTGGACATGCGTTATGATTAAACTTTCATAAAGTTCTAAGACACCATGGATAAAGCATCTTATGTTATTGACTTGGAAGCTTTGGCTACAGCGATTTATAATGTGAGTTCAGTTTAGTAAATTTCATAGTTTATTTCCAAATAAAATGCTTTTACATAGTCACCCCTCCAGTAAATTCGAATTCAGGGTATACCCCCCCACAATACAAACTCCACTATATGATATTTATACTCGATAGAAAGCATAAAATACAACCAATCCTTTTATTTTATATACCTATAAAGTGAACAAACACGTTTTAAAAGTATAATTGAGATTGTATAACGCAACCAGACTGGTTTTTGAGACACTTTCATCATAAGGAGTTTTTTTTGTCTTGTTTTTTTTTTTAACCAAAAACTGGAAATGGTCAAATTGCGTATTTAGGAATGATTTTGTAGGAAAAACTGTCTATCACCCATGCATTATCCACTGTTCCATTTCTTTGAAGTATGTGCTATCAGACTCGTTTCTAATTTTTGGGACAATTGCCTTTAGTCAAGACTAGTTTGTTAGGAATGTGTCGCTAGATAGCATTTGTGAATTGGATCGTATGAAGGTGGAGAAAAAAAGGGTATAGGATTTGTGAATTGCACTATACGAACGATATTAATTGAATAATAGGGAAAGAACAGAGCTAGATAGCATTTGCGAATTGGATCGTATGAAGGTGGAGAAAAAACGGTTAAACTGATTATTGGACAATTGCCTTTAGTCAAGACTAGTTTGTTAGGAATGTGTCGCAGCTAAAGCTAACTCTAATTGCAAAAAAAGAGTATAGCATTTGCGAATTGGACTATATGAACGATATTAATTGAATAATATGGAAAAACAGAGCTAGATAGCATTTGCGAATTGGATCGTATGAAGGTGGAGAAAAAAGGGTTAAACTGATTATTGGACAATTGCCTTTAGTCAAGACTAGTTTGTTAGGAATGTGTCGCTGTTAAAGCTAACTCTAATTGCAAAAAAAAGATATAGCAGGTAATTATCAGTTAAGGTAACCCCTCGGGGTTCTTAACTCATAGCTTGTTTATTATAAATTTGGAGAAATATCAATCTATGGAAATGATCAACGATGATAAAATGGTCTTATGACTTGACCTAGCTTTACTTCTTCGATGTGTTGTGTATAATACACAAGTGGTGTTTTAACAGTGTTGTCAATTTAAAATAGAGTTTAACGTTATAGTATACTAAAAAGTTGATACTAAGCGAGATGTAGATGGCAAGAAAAGAATTTTGATAATGAAATTCAGAACAAACCTAAGAAATCCTCGCAAATCAAGTAGTAAGGTGTATGTGAGTACGAACCATCAAGGATCATAAGCAACAACAACCCTAACCACCAGAGACCTCAACCCCCCAAAGGTCCCCTATCCCCAAACTCGAAGCCCCCCCATTTTTTTTAAATTTTTTTTGAAGTTTTCTTTTTTTACTTTTTTTTATTATTTTTTTCTTAACACGATATATTTTTTCAACTTTTTTTCAATGTCTTAGAATGAGGTGAAACACTTAAAACAAAAAAAATCACATTTAGTATTTTCCAAACTCAAAAATGAGAATGGTACAGACATGTTAGTCATGACTAACATGACTAACATTACTATTAGAAAAATAATGTTTGTAGTAGCACTTTTTTTTTATTGGACTAAAAGGTTTTTTTGGACTTCGAAATTATTCAACTTTTTTTATGTATCTTAAAATGACATAAATATGCTTACGGCTCTAACAATTGGTACTCTATGCTTGCTCAGAGACACGATGCGGCTTTCCCACTGGTCTTTATAGCGGGTTATCAACACTATCTATTTTATTGCATGTATTAAATCAGTATTTTTTACGCAGTGAAACGATAAACACATAAGTCATATCTTTAAAAAAAAGTGATGATGGAGCATTTTAATAAAGTGTGTTCACGTGACAATGTTATTGTAGCATTGAATGTCGACAAGGAGAAGTATTCAAACAATGAAACAAGTACAAGTGGTAGCACTATTGGAAATGTATGCATGCATGCATTGTCATGACAGTAAGGAATTAAATTTCTTTGGAGTACCGAAAAAATTCAACTCTTATGTTGGTGGATATGCAAGATTGAAATCTCCAGAGATGATTACACTCAAAGAGAATACCAACATATAAATAATCGTTGATGATAGAGGACAACTCCATGCTACTGTTGCAGGTAACACATTACCTACGGATACATCCTATCGTCAGCTTTCGGGTATTAGCATTCCAAGAAAGATCAAAAAAAGAAAGGCCTACTCTTCTACTAATATCATAAACCATATCTTGTCTACGTGCCGAAACTGTTACCTGTGTAAAAATAATGTGATAATAGACAGCGAAATTGCCAGAAAAATAAAAAGGGCATTGGTAGAAAATATCACTATGGAATATAAAGATGAATCGATGAAAAAAAAAGTACCTGCAAAAGTTACTGCCATTGATCAAACAGTCAATGAACCAAATAAAACCAAAGACGAAAAGCATATTGAGACTGTCGATGACACACCAGTAAATATTGTGTATGACTCAAAAAGGAATAATGATTATTCTACTGATAACGAACTAAGAGAAGACAATAACTACAATATCAAGAGAGAACGTGATGAACTATTTTAGGGAACAGATTCAAAATGTCCAAGGTTGATCATTGATATTAATAATGCATCATGATATATTTTTGTATTAATATTCTACAAAGCATTATTTAATTAAAGATATATTATGCATTACATTGTTATGTGTTCATTATTTTTAGAGTAAGCTAGCATATCAAACGTTTAGAATGTCTATTAAAACATCGGAGATGTAAGAAAAGGTATTTGCATACATCTACTGTCAGACAAATGGGATAACATTGACAAAAGCTAGGTATCAGAATGAATAAATTCTTTATTAACATCAGTTGTTGGATATGTCATTATGAATAATTGTAAGTAAGTAAGTAACAAACTCTTTCTTGAATTCACCCCTTGGATACACAATACAGATATTTAATTCAGAAAATTATGAAAAAAACTGAACAAATTCTTTATTAACATTCTTTATCGATTGAATTCACTTCCATCAACATCCTTTGTCAGATACATCGAATACAATTGACAAAATGTAAATATAAGAGTGAATAAATACTTTATCAACATCCTTTATCGGATATGTCGGATAAATTTGACAAAATCTAAGTATCAGAGTGATTAAAATCTAAGTATCAGAGTGATTAAATTCCATATCAACATCCCTTTCTCGGATACATGGGATAAAATTGACAAAATCTATGTGTCAGAGTGAATAAATGCTTTATCAGCATCTTTTGTCGGACATGTTGAATAAAATTGACAAAATCTAAGTATCGGATTGATTAAATTCTATATCAAAATCCATTTCTAGAATTCATGGGATAAAATTGGCAAAAGCTAAGCATCAGAGTGAATAATTTTTTTTTATTAGCATCTTTTGTCGGACATGTTGAATAAAATTGACAAAATCTAAGTATCTGATTGATTAAATTCTATATCAAAATCCATTTCTCGAATTCATGGGATAAAATTGACAAAAGCTAAGCATCAGAGTGAATAATTTTTTTTATTAGCATTTTTTGTCAGATACAACGAATATAGTTGACAAAATCTAAGTATCAGAGTGAATAAATACTTTATTGGCATCCTTTGTCGGATATGTTGGATAAAATTGACAAAATCTAAGTGTCTGAGTGACTGATTTTTTTATCAACACCTTTTGTCAGATACATCAAATATAAAAGTCTAAATATCAGAGTGACAAAATCTAAATATCAGAGTGAATAAATGCATTATCAACATCATTTGTCGGGTATATCGGATAAAATTGACAAAGTCTAAGTATCAGATTGATTAAATTCTAAATCAACATCCATTTCTCGAATACATGGGATAAAATTGACAAAAGCTAAGTGTCAGAGTGAATAATTTTTTTATCAACATCCTTTGTCAAATACAACGAATATAATTGACAAAATCTTAATACCAGATTGATTAAATTCTATATCAGCATCCTTTGTCGGATATGCTGGAAAAAAATTGACAGGAGCTAAGTGTCAGAGTGAATAAATGTTTTTATCAACATCTTTTGTCAAATGCATCAAATATAATTGACAAAAACTAAGTATCAGAGTGATTAAATTCTATATCAACATCACTTTCTCGGATACATGGGATAAAATTGACAAAATCTAAGTATCAGAGTGAATAATTTTTTTTCTACCAGCATCTTTTGTCAGATACAACGAATATAATTGACAAAATCTAAAATATCAGATTGATTAAATTCTATATCAGCATCGTTTGTCGGATATGCTGGATAAAATTGACAAAAGCTAAATGTCAGAGTGAATAAATTTTTTTTATCAACATCTTTTGTCAAATACACAAATATAATTGACAAAATCTAAGTATCAGAGTGATTAAATGCTTTATCAACATCCTTTGTCGGATATCTCGGATAAAATCTAGGTATCAGAGTGATTAAATTCTATATCAACATCCGTTTCTGGGATACATAGGATAAAATTGACAAAATCTAAGTATCAGAGTGAATAATTTTTTTTTATCACCATCTTTCGTCAGATGTATCGGAAAAAATTGACTAAATCTAAGTATCAGATTGAATAAATTCTTTATCAACATCCTTTCTCAGATACGTTGGATAACATTGTCAAAATCTATATATTAGAGTGGATAAATTCTTTATCAACTTCCCCTTGTCTGATACATCAGATAACATTCACAAAATCAATGTATTAGAATGAATTCACTTAATCTAGAATTTTTATTTACTTCACTTGAGCTAGGTTCACTTAGACTGGCGCGCGCCACTCTAAGTGAACCTAGATTAACCCAACTTTTTGGATATCTCTCTCACTATGACTGTGTGTCTGAACACTCCAAGTCAGGGCGCCACTCTAAGTGAAGCTAAATTAACTCAACTTTTTGAATATCTCTCTCACTATGACTGTGTGTCTGAGCGGGTATGCTGCCTTCTATAACCGGTCTAACCTAAATTCAACGTAACGAGGCATGAACTTGGATTTTATGACTGTTATCTGATGTATCCGATAATAACTTTGAAAACGAATTTATTCTTTCTGATACTTAGATTTTGTCAACTTTATCTGATATATCTGTCATGTGATGTTGATGAAGCATTTAAGGGATGTTGATAAAGCATTTATTCACTCTGATACTTAGATTTTGTCAATTTTATCCCATGTATCCGAGAAAGGGATGTTTATATAGAGTTTAATAACTCTGATACATAGATTTTGTCAATTTTATCTCATGTATTCAAGAAAGGGATGTTGATATAGAATTTAATCAATCTGATACTTAGATATTTGTCATTTTTATCCGATATAGCCGACAAATGATGTTGATAATGCATTTATTTACTCTAGTATTTAGATTTTGTCAGTTTTACCCCCTTTATCCGAGAAAGGGATATTGAAAAAGCATTTATTCAATCTGATACAATCTGAAGCATTTATTCAATAGATTTTGTCCATTTTATCTGATATACCCGACAAAGGATGTTGATAATGAATTTATTCACTCTGGTGCTTAGATTTTGTCAATTTTAAGCGACATATTCGACAAATGATGTTGATAAAGAATTAATTCAATCTGATACTTAGATTTTGTCAATTTTATCCGATGCATCTGACAGAGGAAATTTATAAAAAAAATTATTCACTCCAACACTTAGATTTTGTCAATTTTATCTGACATATCCAACAAAGGATGCTGATAAAGCATTTATTCGCTCTGATACTTAGGTTTTGTCAATTTTATTCAACATATCCGACAAAGGATCATGATAAAGCATCTATTGACTCTGATATGTAGATTTTGTCAATTATAATCGTTGTAACTGATAAAAGATGTTGATAAAAAATAAATTATTCGCTCTTATACTTAAATTTTGTCAATTTTATCCCATGTTCCCGAGAAAAGGATGTTGATATAGAATTTAATCACTCTGATGCTTAGATTTTATCCGGGATATCCGACAAAGGATGCTGATAAAGCATTGCTTCACTCTGATACTTAGATTTGGACAAATATATTTGATGTATCTGACAAAAGCTGTTGATAAAAAAAATTATTCACTCTGACACTTGGATTTTGTCAATTTTATCCAACATATCCGACAAAGGATGCTGATAAAGCATTTATTTACTCTGATGTTTAGATTTTGTCAATTATATTCGTTGTATCTGACAAAAGATGTTGAAAAAAAAATTAGTCACTCTGACACTTAGCTTTTGTCAATGTTATCCCATGTATTCGAGAAATGGATGTTGATATAGAATTTAATCAATCTGATACTTAGATTTTGTCAATTTTATCTGATATACCCGACAAATGATGTTGATAATGCATTTAAAGGATGTTGGTAAAGCATTTATTCACTCTGATACTTAGATTTTGTCAATTTTATCCTATGTATCCGAGAAAGGGATGTTGATATTGAATTCAATCACTCTGACATTTATATTTTAATCACTCTGATACTTAAATTTTGTCAATTTTATCCGACATATCCGATAAAAGATGTTGATAAAGTATTTATTCACTCTGACACTTAGATTTTGTTAATTTTATCCGATGTATCCGAGAAAAGGATGTTGATATAGAATTTAATCACTCTGTTACTTATATTTTGTCAATTTTATCCGACATATCCGGTAAAGGATGTTGTTAAAACATTTATTCCCTCTGATATTTAGATTTTTCAAATTTATTTGACGTATCTGACAAAGGATGTTGATAAAAACAATTATTCATTCCGACACTTAGATTCTGTCAATTTTACCCCATGTATTCGAGAAAGGGATGTTGATATAGAATTTAATTAATCTGATACTTAGATTTTGTCAATTTTATCTGATATAGCCAACAAATGATGGTGATAATGCATTTATAGGTTCTTAATAAAGCATTTATTCATTCTGAATCATGATTTTGTCAATTTTATCCGGCATATTTGACAAAGCATGTTGATATGGAATTTATTCACTCTGACACTTAGATTTTGTCAATTTTATCCGATGTAACTGGCACAGGATGTTCATAAAAAAATTATTCACTCTGACGATTTGATTTTGTCAATTATATTCGTTGTATCTGATAAAAGATGTTGATAAGGAATTTTTTCATCTGAAGCTACATTGGTCAATTTTATCCGACGTAACCGACAAAGTATGATGATAATGAATTTATTCATTCGAATTCACAAATTTTGTGAATGTTATCTGATGTCTCAGACAAAGGGAAGTTGATAAAGAATTTATCCACTCTAATATATGGATTTTAACAATGTTATCCAACGTATCCGAGAAAGGATGTTGATAAAGAATTTATTCAATCTGATACTTAGATTTAGTCAATTTTATCCCATGTATCTGACAAAAGATGTTGATAGAAAAAATTTATTCACTCTGATGCTTAGATTTTGTCAATTATATTCGTTGTATCTAAGGTTTCTAAAGTTTGTTCTGAATTTAATTATTAAAATTCTTTTCTTGCCATCTACATCTCTCTTAGTATCAACTTTTTAGTATACTATAACGTTAAACTCTATTTTAAATTGACAACACTGTTCAAACACCACTTGTGTATTATACAGAACACATCGAAGAAATAAAGCTAGGTCAAGTCATAAGACCATTTTATCATCGTTAACCATTTCCATAGATTGATATTGTTCCAAATTTATAATAAATAAGCTATGAGTTAACAACCCCGAGGGGCTACCTTAACTGATAATCACCAATTCACAAATGCTATACCCTTTTTTTGCTATTAGAGTTAGCTTTAGCAGCGATACATTCCTAACAAACTAGTCTTGACTAAAGGCAATTGTCCAATAATCAGTTTCACCCTTTTTTCTCCACCTTCATACGATCCAATTCGCAAATGCTATCTAGCTCTGTTTTTCCCTATTATTCAATTAATATCTTTCGTATAGTCCAATTCGCAAATGCTATACCCTTTTTTTCTCCACCTTCATACGATCCAATTCACAAATGCTATCTAGCGACACATTCCTAACAAACTAGTCTTGACTAAAGGCAATTGTCCAAAAAATCAGAAACCACTCTGGTAGCACATACTTCAAAGAAATGGAACAGTGGATAATGCATGGGTGATAGACAGCTTTTCCTACAAAATCATTCCTAAATACACAATTTGGCAATTTCTAGTTTTTGGCTAAAAAAAACAAAAAAACAACACCTTATGATGAAAATGTCTCATAAACCAGTCTGGATGCGTTATACAATCTCAATTATACTTTCAAAACGTGTTTGTTCACTTTATAGGTATATAATATAAAAGGATTGGTTGTATTTTACGCTTTCTATCGAGTATAAACATCATATAGCGGAGTTTGTATTGTGGGGGGGGGGGGGGTATACCCTGAATTTGAATTTACTGGAGGGATGACTATGTAAAATAATTTTATTTGGAAATAAACTATGAAAATTTACTAAACTGAACTCACATTATAAATCGCTGTAGCCAAAGCTGCGAAGTCAATAATATCAGATGCTTTATCCATGGTGTCTTATAACTTTATGAAAGTTTAATCATAACGCATGTCCGCTATATACAAAATTTCAAGGGCGAATGAAAATCACTCCTTTTATTTGAATCCAATTACTAATCAAGTTTTTGTATGTGGAGTAACCTCCACTCTCTCTGATTGGCCCTAAAAAATGGGTGTTGCCTCAAAAACTAGTCTGGTTGCGTTATACAATCTCGACTATAGTCTCAAAACGTGTTTGACCACTTTGCTTGGAAAGGTACCAAGGAAGTATAGGTGTGAGAGGATACTCACTCTCTTTAAAAAGGTGTATAGCTTCCATAGATGCATTCTACTGACGACCACGCCCCAGAGTACAAACTAAAATAACTCATAACTCCTAAAATTAGAGTCAGAGCAAAACAAGAAGTACACTATTAGAACCGCCTTGACACATTTTTACACATTTGTCAATTTAAAGTTTAAACAAAAGTTTTATTACAAACTACTAAATGAGATCCTCTTGACTAACACCATTTATGATAAACTATATCGATCCTTTATGTATTTTCTTTAATGAACTACATGGGGCTTTTATGTAATTATTTATTTTAATATTTTAGTTACTATAGGCTAGAGTTCGTTCATTATTACAACAAACAGAAAAAAGCCTACGGCTTTTTCTTCTTTGAAATAGTAAGAAACGAACCTCAAACAATCAAGTAGCTAACTAAGTCCAATGTATGCAATGGTTTGTTATTCCAATGATCGGCTTTTAATGTAATATATAATGGTTCATTTCATTACTTTAGTTTCTATGGACAAAATAGTAAAGACAAGTAAAACCACTATAAAGCATAAATTAATAAATCAAACAATAACTTTCAAAAAATACACCTTCAAAATAGACAAAGTAACCATTGAGAAAGCTGGTTCAGACAAGACAAATTGACACATTATAACTAAAAACATCAAAATATAACTTTCAAATAAGGGACCTTTGAAATAAACAAAGAAATCACTGACAAAAATAGCAAATACAAGTAAAACCACTATATAGCATAAACTAATATATCAAATTATAACTTTCAAAAAATACACCTTCAAAATAGACAAAGAAACCATTGACAAAGCTGGTACAGACAAGACAAACATTAAAGCACTATAACTAAAAACATGAAAATACAACTTTCAAACAAGGCATCTTCGAAATAGACAAAGAAACCACTGACAAAAATACCGAGACAAATCAAACTCATTATAGCATCTATCAGGGACGAATATCCAGCATTTTTATGGGGGGGGGGTGCAAGAGGGGCCCATATAGGGCATGGGAGGCATAATATTTTTTTCTCCACATTATTGGGGGGGGGCAACTGCCCCCTCCCCTTGCTACTCCCAAATGACGTCCCTGGCATCTATAAACATATAAACCATAGCTTTCAAAAAAGACACTTTCGAAATATGCAAACAATCCAACGACAAGACTTGCAGAGACAAGTCAAACCACAATACAGCGCAAATAAACATATCAAACCATAACTTTCAATTCAGACACCTTCAAAATAGACGGAGAAGTCAAGCAATTATTCTGCATAACCAAAGATATCAAACGATAACTCTCTAACAAGGCACCTCAGAAATGTACAAAGAAATCACTGACAAAAATAGCATAGACAAGGCAAACCGCAATACAGCATAACTAAAGATATCAAACCATAATTTTCGAAACAGGAACCTTATAAACACACAAAGAAACCAACGAAGAAAATAGCACTGACAATAGCTACAAGTGTAATAGCACTAGCCTAACCTAACTTAACGTAACCTATCCTGACATGGCCTAACCTAACGTTACCTAACGTAACTTAACGTAAACTAACGTAACCCAACTTAGCCTAACGTAACCTAACATAGCCTAACGTACCCTAATGTAACCTAACGTTACATATCATAACGTAATACATCCTAACATAGCCTAACGTAACCTAACGTAACGTAAAGTAGACTAAAGTAACCTAACTTAACCTAACGTAACCTAACGTAGCCGAACATAACCTAACTTAACCTAACCTAAAAAATTGTAACCTAGCGTAACCTAACGCAATTGACCTAGGATAGTCCAAACTAGACATAACTCGAACTTAATTGTCTTTCAGAAGAAGATTGGTCCTACTGGCCCGTTTCTTTGTACGGTTTCAGTAAAAATTCAAAACAAAGAACCAGTCATTCTGGCGTAAGTCAAAACTTAGATTTTAATTGAAATATTATCAACCTCTTTAATTTCAGTCAGCATTTTTTCGGATTGAAGTTTTTTGGTTCTGTACATTTTGTTACTTGTTGCATCTTCTCCACATCTTTTTCCAAGTTGGCTACGGTTGAACTCAGTTTCGCCACTTGAAAATTAAAGCTGGACATGATTCCTTTTAAATCCCGATTTCCGATTCGGCTCTGGTAAGTTTTTAAGTTTTCTGCAAGTGAGTTTGTATGTCGTATAAGATCCATGATTGCTTTTCGTAATTTGAATCTTTTCTTAACTTCTAGTGATATATAAAAGATGGATAGCATTTCGGTAATTATTGCAATCTCTTTGTCAAGTTTTTTGAATGGATCAACATGCTTACTTCCAACAATTTTTTTCAATTTTTGACAAAATGGTGGCCTTTTTGTCCATCTGACCTGAATAGTCATTTATCAGACCTTTGGTTCCATACATCCCCCTTGGCTGCCTAATTACAATATCTCTGGGACCAGAATATGGCTCTTCTTTTTTGAATTTTGCACCTCTTCTGTGGAGTGGTACATACACATTGGTAAGTGCGACTTCGTCTCGGTTGTCGACGGTTGATTTTTCGTTTACATTGTCTTTTTCTGTGACAGTATCTATTTTTACAGGGTTCTCTGCATCTGAAATGTTGGCTCCGCCACCTTTTATTGGAGGAAGGAAGGAGGAAGGAGGATCTTTTTCTGAGTTAGGGTTTGGACCACGTCTCCACCAACTATCTGATGATGAGCCTTGGACAAAATTGTGCCGTGTTTTTGTTGAAACATTTCTTCTTTGTTTTTTCTTTCTTTTATTACAGACAGGTTCTTTGTGTATTTCAGTCGTTGTAGAAACTTCATCACCTCGAGTCCCTGAGTTGCTGAAATTAAATCGCCTTGAATAGAATTAATATTAAAAACGCTTGTTTTCATTTTTTTCAAAACTAAATCAGTTAACTTTATGAGAATGGTCTGACATCAAGACACTAAGCGATTCGAAATTGATTACAAAGAATGCAACTTATCCTTGAATATTTTTTGTTTTATTTTAGTTGATCGACCCCCATAAGTTTAATTCAGGACAAACAAAAGAAAGATTTTTTTTGCACTTCCCGAAATTACCTGTTTTTCTTACTTTTAACTGGTTTGATAGCTGCTTCTTAACAGTTTGAATTCTTGTAACATCATATCTTTTTAGAGGAAGGACAAAATCAAGAATACCGCAAAAATTCAGGAGTTTTCTGGGGAAGATACGACATCATAGTGTTGGAAATTTCAATGGCATCACAGAAATAACTGTTAGCATATCCTATTATTTTGGGAAAAGCCTGCTTATGAAACCTAGACTTGTTTTAACTGATTATTTTTTATAAATTCTGCATTGCCTAGTTGTATACTGGCAGTTTTCCATTAACACAAAACTGACAGAAGACAGCAGTGTATTTTTCAGATTGACCTAATGTCCTGCTTTGTTCCAGAAACTGTGTCTACGACCTTCACAAAATGACCTTCTTTTTTAGGTACAGCGGAGAATTCTGACCTACAAAACTTTAAGCTTACCTACTTTGTAACGTGTGTTTCTTTCTTGTTATCGGTCTTATAATCTCCCGATTTCACTTAACGAAAAACTGAATTTTGGAGCTTGGTTAAATTTCGTCCTTGGCCGTTTAGCTCTTTTTCTCTAACACTGAAAGACTTTAGACTCAAAATGAAAGAAAAAAAAATAATGTCACCGCAGCGAGATTTTGATGATAGCAAGCAAATTTTATGAAAAAACAAACCTTTTGATTCCTTGGCAAAATCCATGATTGCACGTAAAATACAAGTTTATTTTAAAATAAATCTTTGGTAATCCATGACATTTTGAATAACCATTGCAGGGGTCGAAAAATCCATGTAAATATGGATAAATCCATGGCAGGGGCAACCCATACAACATACCTACTACTCTGGTAAAAATGTACATTCGGAGCGGTCTAGGGTTGCTTTGTGTCTCGAATAACTCACAATAAAAATTCTTACGGGATTTCGGCATTGAAGTAGACGTTGGGACGGGTGGGCGATGTTGGAAGAACCAGAAGAACAATTTATGCATCTAATAAAATGAATCGAATTCCATGCATGATACCGCTTCATAACAGCTGCAACATGTCTGCCTTTCTGTAGAATAAAAAAATGTCACGAAGAGGGAGAGGGGTCTTGTAGGGGTTAAAGGCCATATTTTTTCTTCTAATACTGCTAATGGAAAATCTTTTCATGATAATAGTTCCAACAAGCTGCAACAGGAGTAACTTTCCACTAAAAAGTTGATTGTTGGCAGGAGAAGGGGATTACAGAGAGCGAGAGCCCGCTTTCCAATCAAGAAAATTTAAAGTAAAATTATGGCATGATTCAATTTTAAACAAGGCGTACAACACCTAGTTCAGTCTTTATTCTATAAGGTTTACAGTGGGGGAGAGTGAAAGCAGGACCTGTTTACTTTGTTTTGCTATTTAGAAATATTAAAAATCCTTGTTTGATTCTGGTTCCTGAGAGATAAACATTCCTACTTTTTTGCACAAATTTGGCAGTGGAAGGGTAGGGAAGGATATTAGAGGAACCCCTGGTCATCTTTATGCCTCGAATAATAGAAGTCAAAAACACTTGAGTGATTAGGCTTCAAACAGGGTACAAAATGCCTACCTTTCAGCCAGAGAGAGGGAAGGATGGCAGAGGGACTATGGGCTTTATTTGTGTTCTAGCTTATTTATGCACTAAATCTCGATTTTGCTGGCTGTAAGCAAAGTTAGAACAAAAGATGCCATAAGAATGAAGTAAAATTCTTTTCATTATAGATATTATATTGGTTGCCGGATTATACGCTCTATTTATTTGTTAAGAATAAAAAGAACAATACTGACAGGTTTATGAAACAGAATACTATCAGAGAGAAACTTAATCCTGCTAACAAGAATATACGGCTGGATAATAGGACCTATCAAGTTACCATATTTACCCATAATCACCCAGATTGAATACTCTGCTACGCGTGGACAGAGAGCCCCCTTCGAGCGACGTTCTCCGAGTCAATTAACCATGTGTCAAAGTAATTAGCCACGTTTGATCAAGCTAGAAAATGGATATATGAATCTATAGTTGAGCTGGAGCTACAGAGGAAGCAGTTAAAGGGCAGAAGCGAGAGGATGCAGAAACGTCAAGGAAGATTAACGGATTTTAGCGTTGATACCATCCTTAAAAAGAGTGAAAGATCTTTAAGAGAAACAGTGATATATAATCCATATAACTGGTTAAGCTGTACTAGATACAACCCACCAAAACTACCGCGTAAGCAAAGGTTTTTTTCTTCTTTTTCAATCATTTGAGCCACTGAAGTTTCCTTCTTTTCATCTCAGCTAACATTTTTTTTTAAACAAGGGGGGTAATCCATAAATCAGAACGGAAAATTCTTTGGTCGCGTAAAGCTTAGCTATTTTTAGCCATCCGGTCAGAGTAAACAGTTATTTCTTTTCAGGTAAATACATTCTTGTTTAACTCTCCGCAATGAATCAGGGGTGAATCTAGAGTAAAATCTTGGGGAGATCCAATATGACAAAAGTGCCAATAAATGACAAATTTATTCTAAAAAAAAGAGTAAGAAAGGAAAAAAAAAACAAGGAATAAGGGCGCCAGAAAAATCTTTGGGGGAAGGCGGGGTTCCCCCTCCCCGTGATCCATCACTGGAGAAAACACTACCAGATTTGTGAAACAACTTTAAAACATTCTAAAATACTTACTTATATCGTTCCTTACAGCGCATCACTTTACTTTAACCTCACATGTTCCCTAAATGTACAAAGATATATGCCAAATTTAAGTAATCTTTAAGAGGGCTTAACCAGGATGTCGTTTGGGAGGGGGGAGGGGTACAAAAAACTTGTAAAAGCGCATCAGCAACTTTTATATATGAATTTTTGTTATTTTTTACGAGTCGGAAAAACCCGGTATCCCCCCTTACACATGGCATTGACTCTTTGTATTTTCAAGAGCGGGACTCTAGTCTACGTAATAATTTATCGGCAAACAAGGGGCTGAAGAAAATGAGTCGCGCTATTGAGAATACAAAGAGAATGTTACCGTGAATGTCCGAAATTCATGAATGTCAAAATTCACCGGTGAATGTCCAAAACACTTTTTTTTTCCTTGGATTTAGTCAGTGTTGCCAGTCAAAATTTTCAGCTGATGATAAAGGTTAGGCTAAGATAGATTAGGTTAGGTTGGGCTAGGTTAAGTTAGGTTTTAAACCATTTCTGATATTTATAACAAAATTTGAACTAAGCTAACCTAACCTAAATTAACTTAAACTAACTTTAACTTTAACCATCATAGCTTGCGTAAGACTGAAAAAACTGACTCGCAAAGCTAATTGAATCCAAGTAGAAAAAAAGGAATTTCGGACATTCACCGATGAATTCCGACATTGACCAGATTTTGGACATTCACCGTAACAATTATATATATTTGGGCTATATATTTTTCCATTAGGGGGGGGGGGGGTAAATTAAATGTCAAAGTAGATGATTTACTTTTATATATGAATTTTTGTTATTTTTTACGAGTCGGAAAAACCC
>JAQQPU010000315.1:94921-118629 GCA_029168905.1 Artemia sp. Kazakhstan ARC1039
GAAGGGGATTTGTATAATAGAAATAATAATAGGGATTTGTATAATAGAAAGTATATGCATGAGAAGTACAAAGATATTGTTAATTTACATTTTGGATTTCGACTAGCAAATAGTGGCCACTTTCCTGCCTATTTTCATCTAATAAGAGGTCTGCGTTATATGACATATCACCGCCTCTGTTCATCCTAAAGCATTAAAATAAAGGCCAAACTCTTTAGAAATACCTGAACTTCAAGAAAGGTTCGTATAAGAATGTACTTAAAACTAAGTATATGATTCGAAATACTCTTCCAAAGGTCGGAGTAATCTTTAAGAAACATAAATTTTCAAAAAACTGTTTACAAAAGAAGGCAAATAATTATGTTTTTTTTTTATCTAGCCGGCATAGATGGGTCTCTGAATTCCCAGTTTAAATCAGTGGAATGGCATCTATTTTTCTTCAAATATTTAGGCCTACTAATGAAATGTTGAAAACAAGTGGAAATTCACCACTTGAATTCACCACGGAAACGAAATTTTATATCTTTAGAATTACCAGAAAATGTCAATTTGTTCACTGTAAAAAAATTCTATCAAAACTTTTCTTTAAGGTTCTTATTGCTATAAGCACGAAGCACTCCTTACTTATAGTTCGTTACCTAATAACTGTCTAATATATAAAATGTAAACATAACACCCAATATTTCAATTTAAACATCAATAAACAAAGTTTCTGATAACACTTGCCTCCTCCCTCCTTGTAGAATCCTTGGTGAGCTCAAAATGCCCCTTCACCTCTCTAAAAACCTCAAAATTTAAAAAAATAATAATATCAACTACAGCTTGAAACCCAGAGAATTCAAATTACCAATCTGTACCTATCAAATACAAAAATAACAAACACATAATTATTTATTGTTTTTAAGGAGTATTCCGAATCGTATACTTAATTTGAAGCAAATACCTACATGCATTTTTATTAGAGTTCACATGTTTTCTGGATGACAAGATGAATAGATCTAGATATATTTTACAATGAATAGAAGAGGAAATACTAACGAAGAGCTCCGGAAGACCTCCGAAGAGCTTCTCCCTCTAGAGAGCACTGCCCTTTGATGATCTCCACCAATCTAAACGTTGTGAAATTGAAACCTTGCAAAATAAATCTTTTACTCAAATGAGGCACAGAAAAGTGTTTTGTGCCTCATACCTTTGCTTAATCCCAATTTATAAGGTTTTAAAGATTTGTAAATCTACTTCTTGAATTTAGAAAAAACCCTTGATATGGCACAATAGTCTACGGAAAAAACAGGAATTGCATTTTCAGAAACTAAAGCAAATGAAAAAGAGATCAAAAACCCCAAATAAAGGTAAAATATGTTTTGTCAGCATTCAGATAGGTACAGACCTGTCATGTATGCAATCTTGTCAAATGGTCATTATATTTTGCAATGGTTATCCGATTAAATTAATAAACGAAATAATATAAAATAGACACATCAAACATATTAACCCAATAGCTGTAGTTTCACAGTCTTCCGAATTGAATTTGACAAAAAGTTATATTTCTTTACCTTATGTACCTTGTCTAGGTGAAAAACTTAAGCGATTTTAACGCAAATGTAACATTGATACATGCTTTAAGTCAATCAGATCATTAAGCAGTTTCCTAAATTCTGGGAAGGATGTGACTCATAGCAACTTGGGTAGTGGTGTGTATAGTATTCCTTGTTCTTGCGGAAAGTTTCACATTGGCTGAACCCACCGACAATTTGTTGAACGATTTATTGAGCATCGTAACTAAATAGGTAAAGCTTTAAAATTAGTAAGCCTCCTGAAACTTTTGTTTCTGCTTTGGTCGAACCCATTTTCTACCACCCTGATCATTATGTACAGTTTGACGATGCCACAGCCATTTCTAACGATAGAGGCTTGACGCAGCGGGCCAGGAAAACAATTGAAATAAAAAACACATTCTTGCTAATCTTTCAATGAACAGAGAGAAAGGTAATTTAAATATTGATGTGATTTATAACATTCTTCTTAAAAATGAACCAAAAGCTTATGAGGGCAATAATGTTTTACAAGATCACCATGGGACTAGTCTAAATACAAGACCTAGGAGATTTGCAGCAGTAGAAGCAAGCAAGAAGATTATTTCGCAACTAAATAATTAATTTCTTATTCATTTCATTTTATCCAGTCGCTTCAGTGTTCTCGTTGAAGCAACTCTATTTAGCTTTTGAGGTACCAATCACAGTAGCAACAGTTGTATATATAGATACTGTTTTTTCATTTCTTAATTTTATATTCTATTTAATTTTATCTTTGTTTCTTAGCGTTGAAGACGGCTTGTTTTATACAATCAAAATATCTGCGTCGTTTCAGTGTCTTTTCGTTCAATTGCTACAGTCCCATTTGCTTTCTTCATCTTGATATTTCTATTCTTCTTTGTTATTTTCTTTTTTAATTCTTTATTATGCTTCCATGACTTTTTTCTACTCCGATCTACTTTCCAAGAGAGGGGCCACGACCCCCCCCACCCTTTTGCGGACGCCTATGCTGCACAGTAGAGCTTGTTTTTTGCAGAGGGTATGGACTAAATCAGTGTTTAATGGATATGTTTAACTCTTCTCCCTCCTCCAATTTTATCTTTCTACTGTGCCTTTATTGGAGATAATGTACATATAAAATCTCATCCTTATTGAGGAAAATTATTTTATCTTTTTTAATGATCCAGCTCCAAACCATCCATTGATAAAGCTCAGGTAGTTTGACAATTGCGAAGTTTCTTTTATGTCAATAAGATCACTGAGCAGAGCACAAATGCAAAACCCAGCACTATTCTGATCAAACTCATAACGCTATATTCATGTGGTTTTCCCCCTTCTTCTACCGTAGAAAGTTGCATAAAATGCGTACTATTTCGCTAAAGTTGCATAAAATGCGTACTTCATTCATATTTGAACCTTACATTATCCCCTCAAAATACAGAATTAAGGGTACTGCCGTATCCTTGACAACCACAAAACTTTCATTGCCCCAAACCCTTACATTCATTGGCTAACACTTTTATTTTTCGACTACACTTTATTACCCCCATTTGTCGTTTTTTTGCGCCTTGCATGTCAATATCAATTCTTCAGTTTGCTTCTGCTAGAATAAAATATTAAAGTTGAAATTTGTTTTAGGTTCCAAAAAGGAGGGTGGGTCCAAGAAGAAGATAAATAGAAGCGCAAGAGTTCCATTTAATAACACAGAGATTGCAGCTTTGGAAGATCAGTACAAGAAAACACCTTATCTTACCAGCAGAGAAGTATCTGAATTAGCAAAAGTTCTCAGGATAACTGAATCCAGGGTATGGAAACAATCGTTGAGGTTGAATATTTTGTCGTTATTACTAGGATTGGCAACTTAGTCATTGCGGATTTTTGTTCAAAGAAAACAAAAATATATCAAGAATTTTTCGGTATTCACGACGTTTTATGTGGTTTTCAAACCATATATGGGACGGTGAACGCTCGAGCAAAATAAATTTTAATTTCCATTCCAATGGGCCCGAGTCTATAGGACTGTTAGTTCGATAAGGTCACCCCCTGGAAAAAACAAACAAACAAACCTCTATCCGGGACTTTCCTTATTGAAAAACAAAATACAAAACTCCACATTTTTGTAGATGGGAGCTCGAAACCTCTATATTAGGGTTTGCTGATGTGCTGAATTTTATGGTTAATATTTCAGCAAGAATACTTGTAACTTTTGGGATAGTTTTCCCTTTTTTCAAAAATCATGCACATTTTCCCAGACTTATAGCTCTTGATGAGCAATTTTGCACATGATGAATTTTACATATATGGAATCAGCATAAAACGCTTTTTTTTATGTGCATGTTGTTTTCAACTCTTCTTTTTTTTTAGAGTTCCATTTACTATTAGCCAAGGTTGCATCCTATATACAGTTACCACGAACTGTTTGATATGTAGTCAATGTAAAATTAACAGTTACTATCGACAAATATATGCCAGTTTCACAACTGCTTTCTTTTTCTTGACGCTTCATTCTCATATGCACACTTTGGGTGAAAACCCAATAACTCATAGGATGGACGTCAGTTGAAATTTGTTTATGAGGGAGGTGCCTGAAGCCTATTAAAAGGATATTTAGGCCCGAATTTCTTTCATGAGAGGTCATTCAGATCAACATGGTGGAAGAAAGGGTCTACTCCCTGACCTTCCTTTATTTTGGGGAGTGTCTCCTTGAAACTGTGAACTGAAAATCATTCATTTTTGTATTGCAGACTCCCCCCCCCCCTTCCTCTAAAACGTTTTTAAGGGATGCAATTTTTCTTGGATCCTCATGGATCTTGATACTCTTCAAATATTGGACAAGTGTAACCTTGCATGTAATTAATTATATACAAAAAATGAGTTTTTTCAATTGTGTAAATGGCAGTGATATAGACCAAAAATAAAAATGTTGATCCTTGTTTAAAACACAGAGAAGGCCCGTCAAAACTTAATAATGTTTCTTGCGCATGAAGTCTGTTCCTATCAAAAATTGTATAAAACGCTTCCGTTGAAAAGTTGATCTATATTTTTTTTTTAGAATATTTTAATGTTCAGCCCAAGATTATGTCTGATATTAGAGCTTTTATGATTCTTTGACTTGCTTACGAAGTGGGGGAGTGAGAATTCCAAAGCTAGTTGTAGGCATGAATTTACTAAGTTTTCTTATTGGTGTATCCTCACGATACTTTTTAATCATAGCTGCAGCAACAGCTGTAGCCTTGTAAAGAGCAATCCAAGGTCAATAAGGATGGAAAGTTGAAAAATGTCTTTTGAAAAAAAGAAACTGTCTAGTGAAGAAAGTAAATTAAGGAAGGACAACTTCTATTTCGATTAATCTTAATGGCAAAGTTTTGTTGCGAAAACAAAACTATGTAAATTTCGAAAGAGCCTGAAACCCCTAAAAAAAATGGACGTCGGATCGGAATAAACAGTACACCATTGGAATCGCCATGGTCGAAAACCCTATTCGGTAGGTTTAAAATTCCCCAAGTTGAACAACAAGAAAAAGAAAATTCGCATGGGACCCACTGATGCGTCTCCCTTTATTTTATTTTTTTTTTCATTTTTTCATCCCACGGGCGATCGTATTGAATCACTGGTTGTAGAATGTTAAGGGCGTCATTTTAAAGGAAATCGTTATATATAGCGCACTATTAAAGCAACAAAGGAGATCGTGACATAACAAAGTGACGTTTTGTGAGATTTTTTGCCAAAAAACGTTAACTTTGGCCCAAAGAGGTTCAAATTGCCAGTTTTGTTTTACGATGTTCCGGAGTTTATTTTTACAAGATTACATCTGCTGCGGCAACCATGATCATACTACTACTCAATAGGCAGTAGCAAGTTCGCTACTAAGTATTTGATTTGGTACCAATTATATATCAAAAGACCGTATTACTTTGAAGATGTAAATATGCAAAAAAAATAAAAAAGGGCGTCATCTATACGTAATTTCCGTGATGACCTGGTTCCTGATCCTTTGTTTTGTGCCGTATTGATTTGTAACAAATCAAGTTAAATATGTTCTAGAAAGAGAAAACGGACAGACGCATGTATTTTCTTTTGGTCCCTACACCATTTTTAATGTAAATCAAATGTCAAACGATCTACCAAATAGCCCCTTCCCCCGCACAAAATAAATAAAAAACATTAGATGGGATCTATAGAGCCATGTTGACAACTTCAATGCATAGTTGCTTATGTGGTGTATGGTATTAAAGTAGGTAAAGTCTTGAATAATTCATCTTCGAGAAGCTGCTTTTTATTTGTGTATTTTTCTCAGATATTTGACACTTAAACAAATTGTAAAAGCTTGGTATTGATGTGGAACTGAGTAAAGTCCACTGGAAATGAAAATCAGTTTCTAAGCCATGCAGTTGAAAGATCCTTTTGCCATATTCGTTTGTCGAGCCTATCATGTTTTTGTTTAGCTAAGCAATTCTTTCTAAAATCGTAAATTTCAAGAAATATAAAAAAATTTGACATGTAGCCTATACAGAAAAAAAAAGAGATAGAAAAGAGACATAACTTCATGATAGGAGAATCCATTTTTAAACAACGCGCCACACTTTATAAACTATTTTCCATTACACTTCAGAGGCTCATACACATGGAGACGACAGACTGAAAATATGGAAGTAACTGCAAAAATCTATTATCCAGAAAAAAAGAGAACTTGTTTAAGAAACACTAAGTTTATCATTTTGGTGAAAGGGTATTTCCAAATTTACTTCTTGATTTAATATACAAGGTTCTCAAAGTAATTTTATTGAATTAAATAGTATTGCATTTTTCTGAAGATATTACATAAGCTTTTTATGACTTTTCAGCCATAGCCCAACGTATCTAGAAAAATACTAATAAATACACACTTTAGGTCAAAGTTTGGTTCCAAAACAGAAGAGCTCGTGATCGCCGTGAAATTGATGGAAAAGTCTACAGAACATCGACATATGAACAGCAGAACATGAAAGACGGAGAGTCGAAGGAGAAAGTCCCGCCATTTTCAATGGAGGATGCAGTTTTAACAGCTTACTCTCAATATCAAGCCATATTTGGCTGCATAATCTCAAATTTAAACTAAAATGTGTGCAAATGCATAAAACCGCACAGCGCGCCGTAAGCGCCGCGCCGGTAAAATTTGAAGTGTTTCAAGATCGTTTATATAAAAATTATTTGTTTCTAGTCATTTTACCAGTAACTAAGTCTCTTTTTCTTTAATATAATGTGTGAATTATGATATTAAAATTGTCTATTTAATGCTAAATTTAGGAATCTAAAAACATCAATGGAAAAATCCGCATTCTCGCCAACTATTTATTTCGTTTTCCATAAAAGTAAAATATTTACAGCAAGAAAATACTTATAATCTTCTTTCGACATTCAGTTTTCCTGATTTTCTTTATTGAATCAGTCAACGAAGCAAAATATGGAAATCAGGAGCTTCGATAATGGCAGCAGATTCTCAATTTTAAATTATTGTAAATTATTCATTAAATAAGTCTGAATTCCACGAAGGTTAATTTGGAAAGAAGGAGCTTCGATGATGGCAACAGATTCAAAATTTTGAATAGATGCAAAATTATTCATTAAATAAATCTGATTTCCACGAAGGTTTATTTGGAAAAAAAGAGTTTCGATGATGGCAACATATTTAAAATTTTAAATTATAACGGTCATAACTTAATCCACAAAAGTTAAAGGTAAAACTTGTCTAAGGAATTCCAATTGTCAAGGTAATTGAAAAGAAGCGATCTTTCAATAACTGAATGGCGTAATAATTTAAAGGTGCTAATTTCATCTTTTTTTTTTTTTTCTTTTTTTTTACCATTCGTTAGTTTATTGAATGGCCAAGAACAATGACATGAGCTCTCAGCTTGCAGTTCTTTAAAATTAATTGCCAAGCAATGAAAGTGCATAGAAATACACAGAGATAGAACAAATAGAGGAATGAGAAAGAAGAGTCGGGTTGACCAGTTAAAATGTTGCAGATTTGATCCTAATACAAGCAATAATTCTATTGTAATTTCTTCAATTACAATTAGAAGATACACACTTAAGATTGTGGAAACCAAAGAAAAAGTCAGATGCGTACATAAGTTCCATACTCCTAACTCCAGGTATAGCGTGTATATTTAAATCTAGAGGGATACAAAAGCTCCTCGCCAAAAACAATGGATGAAATTTAAAGTTAAAACCATAAGTCAAAGTTTATTGTCTTGTAGTGTATAGTTCTTGGTCTTCTGGTAAGCCTTGACCTAAATCGCCTTCAACAGTAATCTTCGGGAGCTGCGTTACTTCCAAGACCTTGTCTTTACTTGCAACATTAGGGGATATGTTCTCTTCCAAGACATCTGCTAATGTTAGCTGATCTTCCTCACTGACATCTTCATCCCTGTTTCCAGATTTTTCGGTTGATTTTGTGTCGGTTATAAGTGCCTTATTTTCAGTTTCCCTTGGAACATCCGTTGGTGCAACAGTAGCTTTAATTTCTTCGGTGAGAATAATTGGCTTGGTTACTTCTAAGAGAATTTCAGGCTTGGCATCCTAAAATTCAAGGTAAATTCAGTTTGGAAGAATAAAAGCAAAACAACAATGTTTTAGTTCCCATGAATTTGCTAAAAACACAATTAACTTTATTATATGCTGCTTTCTTAAAATATTCAAAACAATGTGTTGAATGTTATAGTTAGCTAGAGGATGAATGTCATGCTAGCACGTACAGAGAAAGCCTATCACGGTTGATACAGTAGCTACAATATTCCTGATGCAGCAATAGCTCTAATCTCTTGGTACAGCAGTAGCTGTGACGGATGGGACCTCGCGATTCTATACAACCACCATTTTTTTTTCTTCATTGAGGTCCTCTTTTCCCAGTTTTTATATATTCTTTAATTGGTACTTGTATAATATAGCCCCAACCACTCAAGTTGTTCATCCATTGACGCTTTGTAGAACTAGTTTTTTTCGTTAGTTTCTTTCAGCTTAGCGTGAGACAAGACAAAGAGAAGTGACATAATAGATGGAAAATACATAATTTGGGCTATATATTTGCACATTAGGTGGGGGGGGGGGGCTACAGCATCTCTCAGTCTTAAAAGTATCATATTACTAAGTAATTTGCTACCTACAGAGATCAGACTAATGCCTCAATAAATACCACACTCCCTCTTATCACCTTTCTTATACAGTGGTTTAATTATGGTTTTAATTATGGTTTTCCTAAAATTGTTAGCTACTTCCCTTTTTTTCAAATCATATTCATAATCTTCAGTAGCTTATTTCTAACCTCAGAGCCACCATATTTAAGTAACTCATTTACCACAATATCAGCCCCTGGAGCCTTATTTTAGTACTGTCGTACTATCACTAATTCTTCCTCATAAAAGAAATATTCCTTCACATCCAAGGTACCACAAACTTTTCCATTTTCCCCTATATCTTTTCCTGAAACACTATGTCGGTTTAGCACGTTCTCAAAATGTTCTGCCCACCTCTCTTTAACTTTTTCCTCATCACTAATTGTGGCCCCGCTCCTATCTTTAACTGGGACAAGTCCGTATTGACTACTCCTTCTAAATTTATTAACATGCCAGCACAATGTTTTACTATTATGCCGTCTAGCTGCATCTTCCAGATCCTCGGCAATGTTATCCATGGCCTCCACTTCACACCTCCTTAGTTAATATTTTAATTTTTTCTCCACTTTCTTTACATCCCTTTTGTTTTCATATGATCTATCACTCAGATAATTCTTGTACAAGTCCCTTCTCGTCTCTATTAAACATAAAGCTTTTTTACAAATATTCCTAGCTGCAGTCCTAACTTTCTTCCCTAAGACACCATCAGCAGCTTCACAAATTGTTTTTCTAAAATTATTCCAACCATCTTCCGCATTGTCAAATTTCAAAACTCTCAAGTTTAGTATTCAACTGTTTCTGGAAAGTTTCTCTCAAATTCTCATCCTGGAGTCTACCAACATCATAACTCCCCGGGTGGTAGTTACCCTTCCAAAATTTCAGCTTTAAATTAACCCTAGGCACTACTAGATGGTGATCTTAACTTTTAACATCAATAAAAGCACTCCTATATACCCTAGTATCTTTTATTGATCCTGCCAGTCCTCGGTTTACTATAAAATAATCAATAAGGTTTGCTGTCTTACCATCACGTGAATACCATGTTAAATTATGGGCTTATGACCATAATGTTTATGACCAAACACCGTACTGATTATAACTAGATTGCTATACCTCCAAAATTGCAAAAGCCTGTAGCCGTTACTGTTTTCTTTTCCTACACCAAATTTGCCTAGGCTAGGATACCATCTATCCCTATTTCTACCTACCTGGGCGTTAAAATCTCCTAGTAAAAAACATCATATTTCTACCTGGTACCCTGTCTATTTGCTCCTGTAACTGTAATTAAAATTCATCTGAGTTACTAGTATCTCCGTCAGTCGGACCTTTTAGTTCAGGACCCAGATCACCCTTCATCAGACCTTTTAGTTTAGGACCCATATCACTTTCTCTCCCAAAATCATATTTCTTTTTTTATTTAGAGACAATTCTTATTCAAATTCACAAATCAATTTTTTATTATTCACCCCCCCCCCACGAAAAACATTCCTACGTGTGTGCCTCTATTTTCCGACAGCTTTGAAGAATAATATATGTATTATATATGATACATATCACTACATGTATCTGTAAAATTATAAGGTGTGCGTGCGTAGAAAAAAAAATATTTAAATTTGCTGACTGTTCCAAACTTGGTTTTATTTTCTTGGCTATTCAAAGAAAGATACAATGGCTAATGAGCCTCTATAACACTCACTTTGAGAGCGAACCTAGTCCAGTTTTTGTAACAAAACTCTCTGAATCTAACAACTTTTTAATAGAATTTATTAACATAGACTAAATTAATTTAATTTAGACTAATGAAAAATCTAAATTAATGAGATTACAAACGATCCTGTAGTAGCAGAAAGGGATTGATCTCTGCTGTGTATACAAAATCCGGAGTTCGTACCCAGCTGTGGCAACCCACTGCAGGGCCCAGAATTTGATTCCTGAGATAAGATTATGCAAACGCGTCTCCATAATCAGAACAATAAGAAGAAGATTAACTAACTTAGAAGAATTAAAGTTATCAAGTATTTTGCAGTAGGTTATAGAAGGCATAGGTTGCATCAAGACATGGCTAATTGTAGACAGAGAAAAGCCAAGACAGATAGTCCAAGTATTTGAGAGGCAAATGTTTAAGTGGCTGGAGCACGGGTAAATGGCAGGAATTATTCCTCTTCTAGAAGATTACTTCCTAAAATAGCTATTATCCCGTTCAAATTTAGCCTAAGACTTTTGTAGAGTCACCCTTATATACTAAGCATTATATATCCCTTTTTTGCTATTGTTGTTGCTGTTGCTGGTATCCCTTGTCGTAAGGATACCTACCTCATAGTGCTTCAGGCGAAAACCCCAGTACATAGTATCGTCTGAGTCATGTATTACCTGTTCAAAGCTTTTCAAAGGTTTATCTACTGGTTCTTTTTTCTCCTTTGGCTTCGCTAAAAAATAAAATAAAATAATTAAAAAATGGATAAGCAAAAGTTTAAGTATCTGAGTGTTAAGTATGCCACTATACAGAGCACCTAAACGGTTATGAAAGTATACAAATGTTAAAAGATATTTTCATATATTGAGACAAAAATTAAATAATCAAAAATATCACTTGGGCATCAACAGGCGGAATATAAAATTTCGTAAATGGTAGCCTTAAAAAAGGCACCATGTAACAATATGGATGTAACAAAATGGATGTAACAATATTTTAATGGATGATCCCTAATTTCATGAAGAGTAAAAAATGCATAAACGTTTTCGTTCTTTTCAAATACATTAGAAGTATATATGATACAGATTTATAACAAAATCAACTAAATATACAAATTAAACTGAATTCATTCTTTACTTCCAATGGAATAAGTTCCAAATAGTGCATTTCTTTGACAGATTAGTTTCTATGAAATAAAGAAATGCGTTTTGTGGCATAATATTTAAGTGATCATTAATAGGAAATTAGAAGAATATTCAATACCTAGTTCCCCTTCTTCGATACTGCAGTGCCTATAACAGAATAAAAGAAGAAAACTTACTATTCAATTTGGCTCTCCAATAACTAGAGTTCTTCAAATATAATCGGAAAACCAATGTTTCTTTTATTTTCATTGATGTTTTTCAGACACTTATTTTATTTTTTAGTATTATTTTTTTTTAGTATTCGTATTTATACTATTTCATACTATTTCAGTGATTACTTTCAAGCTATTCTTTTCATCTATTTTTTGTTGGGAAATTAAAAACAAAAGATAGCTGATAAATAAAACAAAAAGTGACAAATTGGCTGCATAAGAAACCTTTCTATCATTCGAATTTCCAATGCAGAGTTGGAATCAATTATTTTTGGGGGCTTTTATTATTCAATATTTTTACAGAGACAGAAAGGTGTACGAAAATAGGGACAGTGATATAGAAAAAACAATCATACCTCCAAGTGCAAAATTATAAGCAATCACTGATAACTTCTTAAGTCGAATACTTTCTTTTGATACCATATTGTACGCTTCTTTAGGATAAAGTAAAGCAGCAACAGCTAGAAAAAACACACGAAGTGAGTTGTCTATTCATCAATATACAGTAATTAAAAACAAGTGACTGAGTTTACCCATAGCTCAAAGTTTATTGTATTGCAGGAGCAACACTTTGGTTTTGTCCTGGTTTTTTTTTTATGCTGCTAATTTCAGTTTACATGCAAGAAAGTGGTTTGGGTCTTACCTCAGTGGTTTTCACACAAAGTATGGATCTCCCAACAGATTGACAGAAATTTTGCAAAGCTACATACAATTCTTAAACGGGACCGAAAAAGACGGCCTTGGCTGGTTCTTAAGACAAAGCCTACTGCCTAAGACCTGGAGTACAGTTTTATAGTCTATTTTAGAGAAGACTAGATGAGGTTGTTTCTTCAAGCTTCTGTTTAATTGCACCATATTCCAGCTTTCGAGTGGAAACCTCCGTTTGAACAAGCAAGTCTTTTACAACCGCATTACTTTTTCTTTGCTTGAGGGGAGGGGGAGATATTTCCTGTTGAATATTTACAATAAGGGCATTTTTTATGGATTAGAACTTTTTTAAATAAAGAAAAGTCGTTTTGTGTCAAAAATATCCAAACTATTAAGATACAGTACTGTCTACAACATAATTTTTTTTTTCCGTTTTCAGCACTGGAGCTTGATGATTCTTACTTTCCGTATTCACATTCTTTACTATCATTAACTGGTTGCACAAAAACTAAATTAAAGTAACAAAATAGTGCTTCCACGGCCTCACTTATGTCCTAATGGCGAGATATCCCGCCGCCTATCAAAGCAAAGTCTGAGTGACACTGAATGAAAAACTGAAACTATGAACCGAAAAATTCCAAATGCACAATCAACTTAGAGTTGCACTAATAGTAAGTCCGAAGTGACTCAATGTTGGGTCGTATTGCACTAACCATATTATATTAGAACAACCAAAATAAAACTATAACTAACTAAAATATCGAAGAATAAAATACCTTGCAGTCAAGTAACCAATAGTGATTTTCTCTGGAGCATAATGAAAAGTTTTCATACTTGTGTATTCAGAAAATTTTAAGGCACCCTTACGAGGAGTAGCCGATACACTAGTTTGCTAGGGATTACATATTTGTACTAAGCCCAAATTATTGATTTTTCATTTGCATGATGATAATAAGAATTATTTTTCTGTCACTATAACAGAGAGTAACTTGTAATCAAAAATCATTCACGTTCAACACGAGAGGCTACATGTTAAGGGACACTTAAGGATAAAAAAAAACTTTAACTTATGTTCACACAAGGAGTTACGCAACGACAATAAACTATGATGTAACAAAAAGACATAGTTTAACAGCTTTTAGTGTTTCTTCATTGCAATCTCGGTCATAGACACAAAACTGAAGCCTCCTTACCATGAAATACATCAACCGCGCGAATAGCAGGATATGTACTTTAAGGCGAATTAATAAACAGTATCTTGCACACGCTCTGTTTTTAAATAACATACTGCGTCAGATTAGATTTCATGTTCTTGGGCAAGGTAACAAACTATTATCTTCAATAATAGTGCATTTTAAAAGTCAAAAATTCATTGTATGCCAGAAAATAGAAAATAGAGATGTTTTTGAGCTGAAACAGGGTATTTTGAGACAGTTTTCAATGAACATGTTAAAAAGCCTTTTGAATAGTGGCTATTTTAGAAGTTCCAAGAAATTGACAATTACATCGTTATTCATGTCAAAAAAGCAAAATCAAAGTTTGCTTCGGCAGTTCTTTGGTAGGCAAGGCCAACAAAAGGTTACTGTAGCACTTCACGTTGTCCAGGCAACGGTAATCCAGTTATTTTTAATGCTTAAGATTAAACAATTTTGAGCAATTCCCTAAATAGTTCCTGAATGATCACGAATCGAGGAATAAGTCAAGAGGTCGACATGGCAATATAAAAAAGGTAAGGGGGACGAAGGGTTTTTGGAGAGGTATGAATCCGAGCGGCCCATTTTGGAACCTCCAATCTTACAAATAGAAAATCTGCGTAAGGTTGGGATTTCAATAACATGTAAAATGTTCACCACAGGTCGAGTTCAGGCTCAACTTATTTTAAATTTCGACGTCTATATAGATATACTAGCCATGGGACCATTCACTACACATTCCCTGAATAATCATGAGTCAAATAGGATACGTGTGAAAGTGTTTTATCTGTGAAGGTAGGGAGAGGGTCCAATTGAGATTCAAAGTCACTGCACGATTTGTCTCTGACAAGGTGCAACATATCCACAATTTCGTCGAATACGCAGCGCAATATGAACTTCTCATATCGTAATATTGATCTCAAGCGATTAATGAGCAAGCACAAAAACCCTTACGCGGTGAAAAAAAAATATGGTATATTTACGTAAAGTACTATATTTTATTTAGGTTTCGGTATTTGAATATTAACCTCGGATTTTTAGCCGGCAAACTCATAAATTTTTAAATAGCAACTTAGGTAGAAATAGAACACCATTTGTGAAATATATGCTTACAATCTTCTGCTATTGCAGCAATAGCTCCAGATTTGACATTAATGACCTAAAAAATCATGAAACACCAGCTCAGGTGAAAACAAAAACCTAACTTGTGGAATATGAACTTAGCCGGATTTGATTTTGGACTTCTATATAGCAATATTAGGTGGAAGGTTGCCCAATCACCCTCGGCCCTGAAAGAGGGCATCGCAGCTTTTAATTGCGACTGAATAAGCCATACACCACCCCCTTAGTATCAGCTGCCCCCTCAATGGTTTCCATGTGATTTTTTGTTTATTGGAGCAAGTCTGCTTTCTGCTAAATGATCAGAATATTCTTAAAAACAACTTAAACCTTTCCCTCCCTCTCTCTCTCTTCCTTTGTATAGTGTTTATTATTTAACGTCTAAATACGTAGTATGTTTATCTTCCCCCTTCTTTACATGCCATGAAGTCTTTGTGATAATTTGTGCCTTGTATTTGTTGTTTTGTGTTGGGTTATATACCTTGTCCTATCTTGTACTTTATATATGTTGAGATCGTGGATAAAACGTTAAATAAAACGTTTTGTTTTGAAGTTTTGTTAAAACATTTTTTATTGATTAATAAAGAACTTGAACTTGAACGTGAGAGGTATAATCGTGCCCAACACCAACAGGTGAGAATATAATGCTATAATAGTTTTACAAAATAGCAAACTAAGGTTTGTTAATTATTTTAAAAGGAAAAAATTCCCACCTTATCAGAGTTTATTTCCAAATCATTCCAAATCTAGTGTTTGACTCTTGCTAAAATTGAAATTTATGGAAATAAGATACTACTGATTACATATCTGAGACTAATATTACAATATAGAATTCCAAAATTATCTTGCAGGTACTCATGCCACCACTGCTAATAACACATTTTTAGTATTACTTAACATTGAATGATATTATTAATAAAAATGATTACACTACGTTACAACTATTAGTAAATACAAAAATAAACAAATTAAAAAACGGATAGTAGTTTATGAAATAGAAAATCATGAAAAGCAGTGAATGAATTCAAACTTAAGAAGAGCGGATAGTATATTAACTGTGCATGGGAAACCTGCAGCGTTGGAACAACATTTATGCTAGCTCCACAGACCAAAATGGTGCGGGAGCAACCGTTTGAGTTTCTTTTTTATTTAAAATTTCTTGATCAAAGTCCCATTGGCTGTAAGTACCTCTTTGTCAAGTTTTAAGTGAATCTAGACACTTTACTGCTGAAGATGGATAGAAAGAATTGTTCTGCCAAGGAGTTGAGAATCGAATTTAACTATACCATCTTTTTAACAATGCATTTTTGAATTTATACAGGCTCTGATATGATCTGGGTGGCTCTCAATTCAAAGCTGTAATAATACTCCAATAGACTAACAGATGATTTTACCTTCGGAATATTTTTTACTTCACTTTGTTCTTAGAATTTGAATTTAAAATTTGGATCTAGTGAATCAGTGTTTAGCTAGGATAGTATCATGTATTTATTCTTCTTACCAGAGGCTCCAATAGTTCCATAGGTTAACTGCTTTAAGATACCACTCTTTCGAGCATTCAAAACACCAATAACACCACCAAAGGTTATGATTCCTGCACGTGCTGAGATATTTTCCTCGTCAAGTATAGAATACAATGCCTCTGAAGAAGAGAAAAGAAAGACATTAAAGAATTCTAAATACTATCGACTAAAAACATTGGTAGTGGTTGTTTTGGGTAACAATCAACTTACATGGAATACACACATACTACATACACATAGGTTATGAGACATATTGTCACCATTAGTCCTAACCGCGTCCTACCCATAGAAATTCGGACCTAAGAGCCTATTTCCTGAATTTTTTACACCCTATTCTCTTAGAATGATCCTCTGATACAACACCTTTATGAGATTGGACCTGCGTACACACTTAGACAGATAACTCCATTTCAACGACCAATAGACCATATACACAAAAAAATGCCTAAAAACAAGGAAAAAACTAACAAAACTAATTACCAAGTGAAAAATGCTTTATCTAGAAACAAAATAAATTAATCCCATAAACTTTTTCTTCTTCCAAAGAATATAACTATACAAACCAACTCGAATTCTTGTTGTTGGGTTTCTACTCTGAAGAATATCAGGAAGCATCAAATCAATCCCGTCTATGTATTTTCCCTTGAAAACAAAAATCACCGGGAACATCGGTAGAAAAAGGTCCACATCCTATTCCTTCTTTAGGGGACAAGGATACATCCTTTACGAGTCACACTCTTTCTATCAAATACCTTTTGCCTGCTTTGGATTTGGAAGGCAATTTACCCTTAGTTGTATCCATCGACATAAAATCTTAAACGGTAATTTAAATCTAAAAAAAACTTCCTCTCTAAAACTGGATTTAGCCACATTATAATGTTTGAATGTCGTAGAATTGCCAAGCAGCTCCTGCAAATGCTGAATTTCTTGACCCTCTAAAAAAAATCCTTCCCGACTTTCTAAATCTGTAGGTAAATTGCGATTATCAATGCCATCATTCCATAAATAAGAAATTCCCGAATTTTCTAGTATTTAATTTAAAAAACTTTCCGAAAAAGAAGTTTCCTAAAGAAAAGTAAAGGCCATATTAAACATGGGATCAGAAGAAACAGAAACTTACAATAAATCAAACTCAAAACAACCAGAAATTACTATTAAAGAATAAAATGAAACACAAAACGAACAGAAATTAAACAAAAATTATAGCAAAAACACATACATCAGGTACTAATATAAATGAGTAAATAAATCTCAAAATGAGTAAAGCTTAAGTAGGATATGCAAATCAAGCTTAAAACTAACAAACATATTTTGCTATTGAGGCATAAATGAGACCCAAAACGAACAGAAATTAAATAAACAATCATAGCTAACAAACAAACAATAGTTATTAATATAAATGAGTACATAAATCTTAAAACGAGTGAACCTTAAATTGAACATGCAAATCCAGCTTGAAATGAACAAAAATCTCTACAAAGAAGAGTTTGGGTTTTGCCTCCTTTTTTTGCTGTAAAATTCTAAAACCTACTGCGCCATTGGCGCTTTACTGAAAACTATATGTGTCTTGAACAGTCTTGAAAAGAACAAATAAAATCAAATTGAATGTTTGATATATAATGCTATTAATTGTTGAAAGATCATCAGTTTAAGATTTTATTTCACTGTAATTTTATTTTCAGTTTCAATGCTGCAATAACTGGATAAGAAAATATTTGTAATATAATTCGTTTTCAGTGAAGCACCAATGACGTAGCAGGCTCTTTAGACTTTTACAACTAGGGAACGGGACAGTATCCAAACTCTTGTTTGTATTGAAGCTATATTTGTCTTAAACAGTCTTGGAAAAAAACTAATAAAATTAAACAAAATATTTGATATATAATGATATTAATTGCTAAAAGCTCATCAGTTGAAAATTTAATTTTACTGTAATTTTTATGTTTATTTTCAATGTTGTAATAAGTACAAAATAAAATATTTCTAACATAATTCGTTTTCAGTAAAGCACCAATGACAGAGTAGGTTTCAGACTTTTAAAGCGAAAGAAGGAGGCAAAACTCAAACTCTTCTTTGTAGAGATTTTTGTTCGTTTCAAGCTGTATTTGCATATTCAATTTAAGTTTCATATTCAATTCAATTTAAGGCTCAAGCGTTTTTGCCGCTTTGTTTTTGCAAGATTTCCGAGGAAATTCGGGAATACCGAAAAATTCGGGAATAGTGAAAGCCGCAGGGCCTAGTGGGCTTCTTGGTAAACCCTGGTCTGGTTTCACTGCAATTTTCATTTTATTTTCATTGTTGTAATAAGAACAAAAGAAAATATTTGTAATATACTTGCTTTTAGTAAAGCGCCAAATCCGCAGTAGGCCTTATACTTTTGCCGTTAGAGAAACGGGCAGTAACCATACTCTTGTTTGTAGTGAAGACACCATTCATTAGAAGGGCTTAACCCCTACTCCCTGAAGACGACCGCTGTCTAACAATCAATCCTTGATTCAATTCACACTTGTCTTTGAATTCTGTTCTCCCAATTGTTGTATTAAAAAAAAAATGAAGTAATTTTGCAGAACTTTGTAGCTAATTAAGTAAGAGAATGATAATTCTAAGTAAGAGAATTGGTTATTTAAGTAAGAGAATGGCACTTTTACCGTTTGGGAAACGGGCAGTAGCCATACACTGGTTTGTAGTGAAGATACCATTCATTAGAAGTACATAACTCCAATTCTTTCGGGAAGAATTGGGGAAAAAAACTTTCGGAAAGTTTTTTTCATTAATTTTTGTTCGTTTTTTTATTGCAAATAGTTTCAAGTTTTAAAAAACTCTTTGTTTCAAAATACAATTTTTTTCAACATCAAACTTTCATCAAAGTATCAAAACTAGCATCAAAGTAACAACATCAAAGTACCAAAGTATCAAAGTAAAGAAAGGATAAAAGTTAACAAGGTATCAAAGTAAAAAAAAAAGTATCAAAGTAATAGGCCTAATAAGCAACTTGCATAACTTACAGCCTTTGCACCATAAATCGAAGTTACCACGCAAATCACCAAATCCAAGTATCAAAGTAACAATAATAAAGTTCCGTAACTCAGAGCCATTTCTCAGGGGCTGGGGGGGGGTCAATCCCGGAAGCATAGTTATTTGGCCTTTGAACTATTTTGAACAAAATGGCTATCTCCAAATTTTTACCGGATGCCCTTTGGGGAAGTCGGGCGTGGGTAGTTGGCCATTGATCATTTTTGACTCTTATAAAAGAGCTAGAAGTTACAACTTCCGATCGAAAGAGCCCCCTCCAAAGTTAATACGACCACCATTTCCAAAGAGCCTTATATTCTAATAATGGGCAACTTACATAAGTTAAAATCCTTGCCCCGGGGATTAAGGAAGATTTCTTAACCCCTAAGTTATAGTAATTTGAATTTTGGACTATTTTGAACAAAATAGTTGTTTCAAAGTTTTGATATGCATTTGGAGAAAAAAGGCACAAGGGGGGGGGGGGAGGCTTGTTACCTTTTGATCACTTCCAATTCTTAAGAACTTACAACTTAGATAAGTTACAATTCTTATCCTGGGTGCTATGGAGGATTTCTCAACCCATAATTTATAGTAATTTGAATTTTGGACTTTTTTGAACAAAATGGCTATCTAAAAATTTATATCGGATGTATTTCTGGGAAAAGGTGTGTGTAGGAGGGGGGGGGGGGAGGTAGATACCATCCCATCACCTTTGGTGACTCTTAAAAAGGTAACTAGAACTTTGAATTTCCAATCAAACTAGCCATCTCTGAAGGTTATACGACCACCTTTTACATATAACCTTGTATGCCCTCGGGGAATAGCTTATAAGACTTGTCCCCGGGCTCTTGGGGGATGTGTCGACCCCCGAGTTTTGTTATTTGATCTATAAAGTATTTTGAATAGCTATCTGAAAATTTTCATTGGATGTATTTGGGGGAAAGGGGCCTTGGGGAGAGGGTGGGGGCTAGTTGCCCTCCGATCACTTTTGACTTTTGAGAAGGGCATTAAACATTATGATTTACAATGATATAAGCCCCCTCCAAAGTTTATACGACCATCCCTTCCATGAAAACCTTATATGCTCCCAGGGCACATTTTACATCATTTGTCCCCGGATTCTAGGGGGGGGAGGCTGTTTTATCCCTGGAGTTTTGTTATATTATCTTTGGTCTATTTTGAACAAAATGGCTATATAAAAATTCGATTGGACGGATTTGGGGAAAAGTGCGAATTTATAAGGATTTATCACAATGGTGTTAATTCGTGAAATTTTCGGAACACTTTCATGAAACATTCTTGAAACACATCTTCCACAAAAACCTTATATGCCTCCGCGGCACAAGTTACAACTCTTCCTCTGGCTCTGGGAGAGGGAGGGTATGTAGACAACGAAGTGTTTGTTATATTATCGTTGGACAATTTCAAAGAAACTGGGTATCTCAAAATTTTCATTTGATACATTTGGGGAAAAGAGGGTGTTTGTGTCAGGGGGGGTAGATGCCCTCCGTTAACTTTTGACTTATAAAAAGGTAACTAGAACTTTCGATTTCCAATCAAAGGAGCCACCTTCGAAGTGTATACGACCACCCCTTACATAAGAACCTTATACGCCACCGGGGCATAGCTTGAAACACTTACCACCGGGCTCTGGGGGGTTCTGTCGACCCTAGAGTTTTTGTTATCTGATGTTTGAACTATTTTTTTAAAAAAGGCTCTCTCAAAATTTGTATCGGATGGATTTGGGGAAAAAAGGGCTAGGGGGAGGGGTAGTTGGGCTCAGATCTCCTTGAACAATTTAAAAAAAATAGCTACCTCAAAATTTGTAAGAACCATATATGCCCCCAGAGCATAACTTACAACGCCTGCCCCCCTGGCCCTTGGGGCTGCATCTCAAAATTTTTACCAGATGGGTTTTGGGAAAAAGGGTTAGAGATGCTAGTTACCCTTGGATCTCTTTTGACTCTTATTAATTAAAAAACAAATTTTTCAAAAATAAGTCTTCCAATAAAAAGTAAAGAACTCCATTAAATCAAAAGGAACAAAAATAAAATCAAATAATCTACCAAGCATATAACTACCACAAATCAGTATCACTAAATAAATGAAACCCAAAACAAACAGAAATTAAAATAAATATCAGAGTCAAAGCAGATTTTATCGTTTCCATGCTATATTTTTATTGCCTTGCGTGAATTGGAAATAAATGTATATAAATAAATTAACAAAACATATATGATTAAATTATATATATATTCGTTAAACAACTTTGAACAAATCAGTGTCAAAAGAAATATGTCAATAGAACAATTTCCTCCTTGTTTATTTCCCATAATAAAGTTATTTAGTTTAGTAATCGGATCCGATAAGTCCCAGAAAGTATAATTCACATTCAGTCTAATCAAGAACCAGAGTTGCCACCCCAACCGAAAAAAATCACCCACATTTCATCAAAAATCACCGAAAAAATAGGTGGTCAATAATGATAGGCTATACACGTGTCAGACAAGTTGGGCAATTTGAGGTAAGACACTATATTTTTTCAAAGGCTGTCAACTTCTTCAAGAAGAAAGAGAATTTATACCGAAAACCGGGATTTCAACAAAAAACTGGAATTGTGATCTACAATCCTTTTTCTATAAATTAAAAAGAGCCTTTTTATTTATATACCTACTATTTTACTTTTACGACGTAAAAGATCTTACTTTATTTACTACTACTTTAACCTCCTATTTTACGACGAAAAGCGGTATCAAATTTGACTTTATTAGTTTTGTTTATTATGTTCACAGTTCAATGTGGCAAAAATACCGAAAATTCTCCTTTTTAGACCTTTCGATTTTTTTATTTTTTTTATCATAAGCAAATATTTTGGCGATGCATGGAACCACCACATACCTTCCGCAATTTTACATTTTAGTGTAGATTTATTTAAAACTGATGCCTACTACCTTGCCTGCTTGAATAGCACTGTCCATTCAAAAGCAGAAATATGCTACTGCTACTATTAACAACTCACCGCAGCACCACGCCACCTGAGGCCAGCACAGCTATACTCGCTTCTCCTCTATTGCAACCTCTAAAAGTTCATTCATTTTGCTCACACTTTCATCTAGAATGCTTAAACCATCAGCATAATCCAAGTCCAGGAGAGTTTTCCCTCCCCATTTGATTCCGTGGGCTCCCATTGCCTTTCCTTTGCTTCTTAAGAGAAAATCCATCAAAATGATCCATATAAAGGGGGATAGAACATATACCTGCTTAACTCCTGATTTGATACGAAACCAGGTGCTAACCTCAATTCCTACCTTAACCGTAGAGTGTTATTCTCGTACATAGCACAAATCACTTCAATGTATTTTTCTGGTATGGAAAAAATTCAAATTTTCGGCATGTGACAAGATAAATTTTATTAGAGACTTTTCTTTCTGATATTGAGTGAAATACAGTTTAATCATAGTGGAAGAGATTGGACTATATAAAGCATAGTTGAAGAATAGTGCCAATATGGACAATCAGGCTGGCCCCTCAGGTAGGGGCCCAGCAGCACCTTTTAGTGTTGGACATTAATCAATGGTTCATAACCCTATGCAGATGCCTATGAATGGGGCTCCAGAACCTCAGTTAATGCAAATGCAGTGGAATGTGCCAAGCCCTATACATTTACCCAGTATTTATGGACAACAAGTATACAGCAATAGATCTATACCAAGCCCATCGAATTCATCTCAATATGTGTGTGTTGTAAATGGCATGAACAATGGACTTGCAGTGAGACAAGTAATGTCCCATATATACGGACAGCAAGTGTTAATAGCAGCCCCACTTTAGATTCAAATGAAAGATGTAACACATCACAGTATGCATGCAAGGTGAGCAACAGATATAGCAGTTTAGATGTTGAAGAGTGCGAGTTGGAAGAGAATGTTCAATCCCAACCTGAAATAAATTTTGAAACTGATGAAATGACCATGATAAACCCAAGAGAAGCCGAGGGATTATATTGTGAAGAAAAGAAAAAAGAAAAAAAATTGAAAAGGGTGGCATCTCCAGTTAGTAATGACAGCATATAAATGGAAAGAGAAGCTCCAAAACGGCAGTTTTTCCATAGAAAAAGTGATATTCAGACACCAGTGGCAAAATAACAAAAAGCAGAAATCAATCAATTGTCAATCTTCCTCAATTAGAGATTCCAGAAACTGAAATGATTTGTGGTGGCGTCATTATCAAGGGTGTTGAGCAAGGTGCCAAATTCACCAACGAATATGAACTCACAATGCTTTTCAAGGAGAAGATAAAAAGTAGGCTCGACTTTGAGATTAATAGAGATGGTAACATCATCTTCCTGTATCTTAAGGAAGAAAGTCCACTTAAGACTGCTTTGGAGATGAAGAAGGTGCTGAACATTGAAGTTACAGTTATAAGGAAAGAAAAATTAGCAAGAGGAGTGATGAAAGGTATCCCATTGTGCTTATGA